>JAOTQM010000585.1:0-127500 GCA_026939265.1 Oreonectes daqikongensis
AACCCTAACCTAACCCTAACCCTAACCCTAACCCTAACTAACCCTAACTCTAACCCTAACCCTAACTCTAACCCTAACTCTAACCCTAACTGTTGGTAACGTTGAGCGTTAGTTATCTCGAGTGCCTGGCAACCTGGCGGTGATAACAAGGGTTCTCGAGGGGTAGGTATCCCACCCCCCTGTATCCACTAGGATGAAAAGGCAGGCGAGGCAGCCCAGGGTTGAAGGGCTTTAATGGGAACCCAATCTTTTTATGATGACTAGCATCACTCAAGCACAGCACATACTGCACCACACCCAGTATGGTTCCGCCCAGTCAGGTTGGAATATACTCTCTAAATGCTCTCCAATATTCTTCAACTGTCCTTATAAACTCCCTAATCTTCACTCCGCTTAATGGCCGGCTCGCAACCCCACCCAGTCCGGTGGGGGTTTGATCTTTCCTAGACAATTTTTATATCTAACCTTACCTAGAAATAATTCAGAAATCATGTCCTATAATTGCACCGATGCAGTAAAACCAGAACCTAATGGGTTTCCCAATCCCCCAAAAAAACAACACCGTCTGAGGCCTCACCCAAAGGTCCATTTAATTCTATTCCTCCTAAAAGAGCATATAAAGGGGTATTAGCCTAGCAACGCCCCACCAGGCCGGGTTGCATACTCAGCTCGTTTGGTCTGCAGCGGATTCGACAGCTGGGCAACAGACCTTTAGATTCTCATCCCAAACCGGGTTTTACATAAATCGAAAAACATAATAGACATTCATACCTCCTCACTTACCATTCAGCGTCGGGCCTCCTGGCCTCTAAAGACCCCAACCAAGAGTCTGGGAGTCTTCTCTCGTTCGGTTTAACCTATTGGACAAGAGACACACGTCGTGGACAGGATCCACCACGGCGGGCCACTCGTGGGGAGAGTGTCTAGTAGTAAAGGCCGAAACACTCTACGATCCACGAGTTGTACTACTACTGAGGATGTGTCTCTACAAGTTCTTCCAAAATAACATTGGGAGATTAGGCAAAGTCTTTGCACATAACCATAACCTAATAATCCTTCACCTACCCAATATTTACCTTCGGTTAAAAACCATCTCAACTAAATCAATACCTTTGACTCAGACCAATCAACCGGTGGGTTAACTTTTATCCACAGCGCGTTAGATAGGGGTCCGTCAACACTCAAAAACATGCGCCGGCCCGTGCCTTCTCCTCGATCCCCTATTCCAAACTACGGTGAGATGCCGTGGGGGGGATTGTTGTATTTTCCAAAAACCTAACACCCAATTTCGGTATATTTAATTCACTGAACTACATAACCCAACCTTATCCAATACCTACCTTCGACCCATTACTTACCTTTATCTTTACTTACCTACAGTACTTACCTTCAATTGAAACCGGAACTACCTTGCGACCAACATGTATTACCTAGACTGTCTTCTGGACACTTCATTCTCAACTTATCCCAACCCTTTGATCCAGACAAACCAACCGGTGTGCCTACAGTATAAACAGGTTAAATAGGGGTCATTCAACATTCAAGAACATGTGCTGGCCGGTGCCCTTTCCTAACCCTTCTATTCTAAACTACGGCAAGATGCAGTGGGGTAGACTATTGTACCTTCTTAAACCAAACCCGGACCTACCCAAACAGACTTTTATGAACAACCAGGGGGTCGATTATAACACTCCAGGCGTAAAATAGGAGTCAGTCAACACTCCAAACCATACGCCGACCCATGACTTCTCCTTAGTCCCTTATACCAAACCATGGCGAGATACTGTGGGGAAAATTGTATTTCCAAAACCTAACCATAACCTTCGATTAAAAACCATCTCCATTAAATCAATACCTTTGGCTCAGACCAACCAACCAGTGGGTTGACTTTTATCGATAGCGCGTTAGATAGGGGTCCGTCAACACTCAAAAACATGCCCCGGCCCGTGCCTTTTCCTCAATCCCCTATTCCAAACCACAGTGAGATACTGTGGGGGGGTTGTTGTATTTTCCAAAACCTAACCCTAACTAACCCTAACAGCCACATTATACTCACGAGACATGTAAAACCAAACAGCCACATTATACTCACGAGACCTGTAAAACCAAACAGTCACATTACACTCACGAGACCTGTAAAACCAAACAGTCACATTACACTCACGAGACCTGTTAAACCAAACAGCCACATTATACTCACGAGACCTGTTAAACCAAACAGCCACATCATACTCACCAGACCTGTAAAACCAAACAGCCACATTATACTCACAAGACCTGGTATACTTACCAGACCCGTAAAACCAAACAGCCACATTATACTCATGAGACCTGTTAAACCAAACAGCCACATTATACTCACCAGACCTGTAAAACCAAACCAGCCATATTATACTCACCAGACCTGTACAATTAAACAGCCACATTATAATCACCAGACCTGTAAAACCAAACAGCCACATTATACTCACCAGACCTGTAAAACCAAACAGCAACATTATACTCACCAGACCTGTACAATTAAACAGCCACATTATACTCACCAGACCTGTAAAACCAAACAGCCACATTATACTCACCAGACCTGTACAATTAAACAGCCACATTATACTCACCAGACCTGTAAAACCAAACAGCAACATTATACTCACCAGACCTGTACAATTAAACAGCCACATTATACTCACCAGACCTGTAAAACCAAACAGCCACGTTATACTCACCAGACCTGTACAATTAAACAGCCACATTATACTCACCAGACCTGTAAAACCAAACAGCCACGTTATACTCACGAGACCTGTTAAACCAAACAGCCACATCATACTCACGAGACCTGTTAAACCAAACAGCCACATTATACTCACGAGACCTGTTAAACCAAACAGCCACATCATACTCACCAGACCTGTAAAACCAAACAGCCACATTATACTCACCAGACCTGGTATACTTACCAGACCCGTAAAACCAAACAGCCACATTATACTCACCAGACCTGTAAAACCAAACAGCCACATTATACTCACCAGACCTGGTATACTTACCAGACCCGTAAAACCAAACAGCCACATTATACTCACGAGACCTGTTAAACCAAACAGCCACATTATACTCACCAGACCTGTAAAACCAAACAGCCACATTATACTCACCAGACCTGTAAAACCAAACAGCCACATTACACTCACGAGACATGTAAAACCAAACAGCCACATTATACTCACCAGACCTGTAAAACCAAACAGCCACATTATACTCACGAGACCTGTTAAACCAAACAGCCACATTATACTCACCAGACCTGTAAAACCAAACAGCCACATTATACTCACCAGACCTGTAAAACCAAACAGCCACATTACACTCACGAGACATGTAAAACCAAACAGCCACATTATACTCACCAGACCTGTAAAACCAAACAGCCACATTATACTCACGAGACATGTAAAACCAAACAGCCACATTATACTCACGAGACCTGTTAAACCAAACAGCCACATTATACTCACGAGACCTGTTAAACCAAACAGCCACATTATACTCACGAGACCTGTAAAACCAAACAGCCACATTATACTCACGAGACCTGTAAAACCAAACAGCCACATTATACTCACGAGACCTGTTAAACCAAACAGCCACATTATACTCACGAGACCTGTAAAACCAAACAGCCACATTATACTCACGAGACCTGTTAAACCAAACAGCCACATGATACTCACGAGACCTGTAAAACCAAACAGCCACATTATACTCACGAGACCTGTAAAACCAAACAGCCACATTATACTCACGAGACCTGTAAAACCAAACAGTCACATTACACTCACCAGACCTGTAAAACCAAACAGCCACATTACACTCACGAGACCTGTAAAACCAAACAGCCACATTATACTTACCAGACCTGTAAAACCAAACAGCCACATTATACTTACCAGACCTGTAAAACCAAACAGCCACATTATACTTACCAGACCTGTAAAACCAAACAGCCACATTATACTCACGAGACCTGTAAAACCAAACAGCCACATTATACTCACGAGACCTGTAAAACCAAACAGTCACATTACACTCACCAGACCTGTAAAACCAAACAGCCACATTACACTCACGAGACCTGTTAAACCAAACAGCCACATTACACTCACGAGACCTGTAAAACCAAACAGCCACATTATACTCACGAGACATGTAAAACCAAACAGCCACATTATACTTACCAGACCCGTAAAACCAAACAGCCACATTATACTTACCAGACCTGTAAAACCAAACAGCCACATTATACTTACCAGACCTGTAAAACCAAACAGCCACATTATACTTACCAGACCTGTAAAACCAAACAGCCACATTATACTTACCAGACCCGTAAAACCAAACAGCCACATTATACTCTACCAGACCTGTAACACCAAACAAACACATTATACTCTACCAGACCCGTAAAACCAAACAGACACACTGATCAGACCACCCCGGTATAACACAAGGGCAGTCACCATGCAGAGAAGCTGATCGACTTGCAGTATAGGTTTAAAAACCAAAACCACTTAACAAAATAATACAGGCACAAAACAAGAGGCAATGTTAGCCATGACACAGGGACTGAGAAATCAACAGAACCAAAGACACCTGAAACACAAGGGCTATATATAACCTACATGGGATAAGGAGAGAGGATAACTAGAAACACCTGACACTAATTAACACAGAACCAATGGACAAAAGAACTACAATAGACTAGAACATGAGACAGAAAACAGGAACTAAGGAAAACAAACCAAAAGGCCCCACTTGACAGGGAAAGCACAGGTGGATCATGACAATAGGGCAGTTGTGGTCTAATGGTTAAAGAGACAGACTTATAATCTAAATGTTGCCAGTTTGATTCTCAGTCTGGCAGATTTGATTCCCAGGATGAGCTTTTTTTAGGTGGTCACCTATGGCATAGTGCTCACAGATTTAATTTCCCACAATCACATTAATATAAGTACCTAATAAAATACATCAAAAGACTTTGACTTTTAAGTGTTTTCATACTATCTGTATTACTTTAAATAAATATCAGACTCCTGTATTGAAAGACCTTTCTCCAAATTACAATTTGTTATTGTTTTTTGAAGTTAGGCCTTTACACCTCATTTAACATTTGGAAACAAAGCAAAAAAGTCCAACTAAAACAAGAAAATGTATATATTCTAATACATTATTTAAAATAGATATATTACATGACATTTTGGACATAACATTTTAAATCTTTACCACTGTCACAGCAGACCTTCATTTTCTAAAGCAAATTATTTATCATGTAGTCCAGTGGTTCTCAACCTTTTTTTCATTGGGCCATACCATGTCCAAGTTAAAGTCTCACGGGCCGCATATCATATAATGTCATATAACACCAACGCAAACCAAGCAAATATTATGGAATCTAGACAATTACAATTACATGTATTATTATTATTAGAGAGTATTATTCTACTCACCATTAATGGGACACCTGATGTTGTCGGGAGCTCATCAATTTGGTGAAATCTGGGTCAAAAGGAGTAACTGCACAATGAAGTTGCAGTCTGTAAGACGCGCACGCAAATGTGACTTGATGCGCGTTATTGCAGAAAATGTGCGTTCGCAAATGTACGTTAATCCAAATATGAAAAGTACTTGGGTCACTTTTAAACTAGCTCGCATTGTATTCTGTTCCGCAACGGCATTTTTTTTCAATAATTAGTTATCTTGTGTGCTCTTTCCTGAGATCCTGGTGGATATTTCTTGTCAAATGTCGCATGTGTGGTATCGAAATGTCTTTTAACATTGTAAATTTTGCATATGCCCAGTAGTTTACTGCACAGCAAGCAGAAAGGCTGCCCATCTCGCTCATTGACTGCAAACTGATTTTTCCACTCTCCGAGCACTCTCCTACCTTCACTGCTGATGCTCCGACTCTTTTTGTTTGCATGTGTTCCATCATTGGGACTTTCCTCGCATCTTTTTTCTCCTCTAATAACAAATTTGTCCAGTCTGATCGTTGATGACCGTTTTAAAACTGCCAACGTGCGCGCTTGTTTCTGCGTGTAGTTGCGTCAGTGCTGCACATGTCTGAAAACAATACAGTACGTAGTATGCTTACCAAAATAATTTGACAAAAACTCGAACTTCTGTTTCTTTAATACATTTTAAAATATATATTAAAAAAATACAAATAAATT
This sequence comes from Oreonectes daqikongensis, assembly GCA_026939265.1. Taxonomy (NCBI): domain Eukaryota; kingdom Metazoa; phylum Chordata; class Actinopteri; order Cypriniformes; family Nemacheilidae; genus Oreonectes; species Oreonectes daqikongensis. Next base: position 6,228 of record JAOTQM010000585.1, read on the forward strand.
GTAAAATGGCTATAGTTATTATTTTTGTCACGTGGTCAGACTCAGCACGGTGGGCCACATTCCAGCTCATTACGGGCCGCATGAACCACTGATGTAGTCGATCAATTATCATAGAGTCTAGTGTACTGAAAACTGTTACAGTTTTTCAAAATTATGACAACTGTAGCAGTTTCTACAATTAAGAGTCTCTGACTACATCAGTTGAAAATATAAAGCTAATACAGTACGAAGTCAGTTTTTATAAAATCACATTTTTTACAGAACATACAGAAAGAACATAAAAGTGCTTCTAACCTGCCTACACAATTAGCCTATAATCAAACAATGTTACATATATAGACGTCTTTGTAGTCGACGTCACGATTACGTCAATGCCAGATGCGCGTGGCAAAAAACTAGTGGAAACCAAGAAACCAATAAGTGAAATGGAGGAGACAGTTACTTCAAAAACGCGTTTTTGTGTTGTTGAATGTCAGTGCTTGTGTCTGTTCTTATTGCCACATTCCTGCTATAGTTGTACCTATATACTCTTTAAATATTGTTTACTGCAGTACAAGTCAGCTGTGTACATAATAGTGTGACAAATTAACTTTAACAGTCAGAACAAAAGTTCACAAGGCTGTATTTGAAGTATTGAACGTTTCTTTAACATTACATTTATTGACTTCATGTATTTAAAATCAACACAAATAAATGTTTCAGTTTTTTCTAACCATTTTCTTAAACAAACAAAACATTTAGAGTGCATGGAAATGTAATAAATTCTTATCAAGTTTATTGGACATTCTCTACTAGCCTATTAAGTGTTGAGTTTTTAAAAATGTAGATCGAGCAAAATCCATAGATGTTAGGAACAACATTGACTGTTGTTAAAACAACAAACTGTAGAGAAAACGTGCACATATAGGCTACTGTAAAATGAATATAAATTTGCGGATTACAACATAGCTACATGAACTTCAACCATAGACCTGATCGTATGGTTCAGCAATCTTCACTTTTTTGCTACGGGTTAGCTTATTAATGTAAGACTACCGATTTAAATCGCTAAGTGTTAACTTGTCAATGTAAGACAGCTGGTTTTCTGCTGATAAACTACTAAAATAATTTTAAAAGGCATTTGAACCATCCACACTCCTATGTTGTCAGGCTGATTTTAGCACCTACACTTGACACTTTCTGCCACCAGTTAGGCTCCGCCCACAGAAACGCGTCACATTGTTTACAAACACAAAAGGCGTCTATACAACACAATTTTTGTAAAATACACTCTTTGAAAAGCATGGTAACCACCTAACCATTTCAACAAATCTACATTTTATGTAGCCTAACTAAGACAGCCATGATGAGTGTATATTTTAAATTTGTCAATATAAAAACAGAACATATAAATAAACTATTTTTATATTTAATAAACACTGTTTACAGTTTTATATACGATGTGGGTTTTTTAGTCTTTATACACTGATGCAGATTTGTCTTCTGTGAAAAAAACCCCGCTGATTTATAACGTTTCACAGTGAGTGTGTAACTATGAGTTACTTTCGTGAAGTTGATTAAACTTACCCATCAAACATGTTCTGGAACTGGTATAGTCTTAGTAAGAAAAGTTTGGGTTTATCAACACAGAGTTCAGGGTTTAGCTGATGGTAAATGAACCCTGCTTTCTGGAATACAACCCAGGATGTTTCCAGTACATTTTAGAAACAAAAAAAACTTTAAAACTTGTCAAAATTGAATATTTGTATCATGTAATATACACACACGTTTTTATTTTGCTTTTATTTTTGGACGTCATAAAGTCATGAATAGTATGTCCAAAACCTCAGTATGCACAAAACAGAAGGCGAGAAATACCATGATAGTCTACTGCTACCGCCAAGATTTGTGAGTGTTCATCGGATGGACACTACTCTATCCCATGATACCACGGGAGCTGAGCAACGGTCAAATTTCAAAAGTTAATCAAATAAAAATAGCCAAATGCCACGCAAAGAATCATGCGTTCATCAGTTGTCAATCCTTCATTACGAAGAGCCCTTTGAAGTGGCCAGTTATGAGCACTTCGGTTTGGAACAACCCTTCAATATGGCGGCCATGATTGTTTTCACTCAAAAGTGCCCTTTGGAGGCCAATATATCCCTTTTGGAACGCACCGTCAGTCTTTGCATTCTTGTTTTACCTAGGTCAGCAATTCTGAGCGTTTTCCCCTTGTTTTATCTGCCTTTGATTGTTTATTCTCTGTGATTGTTTTTGTTGTTCACATTTGTTAAAGGTCTGTCCCGACTTACGTCTGCTTTTCAATTATAACCTGTCTTGCCTTAGTTGTTGTGTTTGCTGGTTATTTATTTTGCCTGTACGACTTTTCATATAATAAAAGCTGCAAATGGATCCTGACTCTACTGGTGCTTCTTTCCATTTATGTATCCCCCAGCCAGTAAATATTTCCTCCCATAGGATTTTCACTGTGGGCCACAGGGTCTATGACAAAAATAATAAAAATAATTTTCATGTCTTTATGACATCTCTTCGAAAGATGACCACAACAGAGTGATAAAAGATAAGTACTGGAGAATTGTAGACGCTTTAGCAGCACAGTGAGTACTAAAAATAACATTCATTCAGCCAGTATAAAACACACCACTTCAGTAAGATGAGTCCGAAATCTTGTACTCGTTCAACTAAAAATATTAAGAGGATGAAACACTGAACACTTCGTGCACACTCAACCGTTGCAGTTTTGCTAACGTACTATAAGACATGTAGTCCATGACAAGAATTTAGAAGTCAAAATGACTATTGTAATGTACAAAGATGTTGTGTAGACTGAAGTGGTCATTCTTGAGTGAGTTTACATAAACATGAGGTGAGAAACAAGCCGATGTTTTCACATGTATCTAGACAACAGTCAATTTACAACTTAATCAATCAATCCTCCTTAAAGACATGACTGCATTTGTACAAACAAGGAATCAACAATTCGAAAGAAAATTTGTTACGCTCATCCAGACACACACACACAACACTATTTGAATTCGATCTGCCCAAGACCTTTCCAAGTAACGTTTCCTTGTTTAAGAGTCAGCGTTTCACTTCGACTTTTCTGTTTTTATTAATGTTGCACACTCTTTACATGTACTCTTCTTCTACAATGTTAAATAAAATGTGTTTATTCTGAGTGTTAGCAAGAGCACCACAGCATCATATGAGTAAGCCCAAAGTATACATAATGTACATAAACATTCCTTTAACAAGGTGGAAACAGAAAAAAAACGCAACAAGTTGTCTTTACATTACATTAGGAGTTCTTCAAAGATTGAAAGTATGACAGTATGTTACAGTGTGCATGAGAGAGATAGAAACGTGTCATTTATATTATACAAGACAAAAACACACACATGAATATTTACACACACCGTATGTGTGGATAGTTCAATAAACAGATTGACAGTGTGACAAACAATCACAAGCCCTGATGACTGAACTCCACGGCCAAGACGGGGCTGATATGATACAGTTTAAACCTAGCAACTCTAAATCCTAATTTAGTTCAGCTAAAACAGTGGTTCCCAAACTGGGGTATGTGAAAAACAATCCTAAAATGTACTGTTCATGTAATAAAACCGCACCTAACGTTCAAAGCAAGCTTGTATTTCTCACAGTTTTGTGTACACACAGCAATATTGTGGTCAGGTAGTGCCATCAAGTTTACGTCTTTACGTACCACATGTAATTCACCTGCACGCAGCCTGAAATGAAGCAGAGATTGGAAGATTAAGATTTAAATAGAGAAAAGGCTGCAAAGATTTAGGCCTGCAGCCATAGAAACATCATTCAATGTAGATCATTATTGATAGATTTAAATATCCTTTATTAAGATCGGTAGAAAATAAACCTTGACTTTTACCACTGCATTATTTATGTTTTTCAGATTGTAACTGTATTACTGTCATTACAGGGCATTCGTGGCCCAGTGGTTAGAGAGTTGGACTCATGACCAGAAGGTTGCTGGTTCGATTCTCAGGTCTGGTGGGTAACTGCTGAGATGCCCTTGAGCAAGACACCTAACCCCCATGTGCTTACTATACAAAATGTACAAATGTATAGTACAATGTAATGTAAGTCACTTTGGATAAAAGCATCTGCCAAATGCATAAATGTAAATGATTTGGTAGTAAATAGACTTTTCATAACACAGACAGCAACTGGTGTAATTAGGTTACTGTCACTTTAAGACCAAATGCTATTACACATCCACTGTTTACATTCACTTAAGACATAACCCACTTTGTGTTTTTCACACATAATCTTTTGTGCATTTGACAGTTGAATAGAAATAAGACGTGAAAGAGCAACTTGCAGGTTACAAACGTAAACTAACACAGTCTCAAAAAACAAAAGGCTGTTTATGATCCACTATTTGCGCATGACCTGTGTATGTAACCAAACTTTATGTATATACATGTCTTAAAAATCCCTGGGAGGGGGGTGCAGCGCTGGGGTGCAGTTTGGGAACCACTGAGCAAAACATCCATGAACAACACAGCAATCCAAAAGCCCCAAACAAAGAAATAAACGCTTAACAAACGGACAAAAATCAGGCAAAACAAAGTCACTTATAAACCAATCAGCTTTGGAAGACTAGAATCTGTAAATAACAAACATAATTACACATATTACAGGTCAATGGAAATAAATCAGTGTCAAGGAAATCAATGACATGACTGTCTGTTCAGTTGTAAAGAATAAAAAACAAATCCTGGTGTGGATAAAATACAGCAGCCCGTCCTCTCAGTGGAGTTCCAGACGTGTTTTCTGAAATCTACAGCAGCAGTACAATACGCTGAAGCACAAGTACAAAACCAAGAGAAGCACACTGCATAGTATACAAGCTGACTTTAGCATGCATAATACAGAGTGTCCACAGAACATCTACTACATTCACCTACAGGATTAGTTTAGAATTAACATGTGCGGATTCAGAAACTGTAGTGTGTGTGTGTGTGTGTGTTAAAGTAATGGCGATGTGTGTTCGAGGCCGTGTAGACGTGTTCTCACGGTGTTTGAGATTCAGATCTCTTGAAGCTGCCCAGCAGACTTTGAACGCCTTTCTTCACCCGCCGGGCCACAGAATCAGCGGGGGGGCCGGGCAGACACGATCCACCACCACCGCCGCTGGGAGGACGGGCATCCAAACACTTCTGATACCTTAACTGTGAGAGACATTACACTCAGCATTAAACAAACACTTCATCGTGTGATGAAAACTGTGGACTGACTAATGATATTTCTCTTGGAGAATGAATGAATGAGAATCTCTGTTTGACTGAAGTGCCAGTTAGCATATGTGACTAGTGTTGGCGCTTCTAGTCTCTGAACTGTCACATACTGTATTTTAGTGCAGTTAAGTGCCCAATAATAATAATAACATTTCTATTGTTAGACATTAAAGCAAGTATGAAAAAAAGGATGAAGTGTGATTTATTAATGCTGTTTATGTTAACCACTGAACCGCTAACGTCCAGATTTATGCAGAGCACAGCTTCCGTCTGGTTAACCAACTATGTGCACATTTACAGATGAAGTACACTATATTGGCAAAAGTATTGGGTCACTCTATCTAATAAACAGGTTTGATGACTTTAGTACAAATCTTAATGCTGCAGCATATCATGATATTCTATGGAACTGTGTGCTTCTAATTTAACAGCAACAGTTTGGGAAGAGAAGAGCCCTTTTCTATCCCATCATGACAATGTTCCTGTGTATGAGACAAGATTCAGAAAGAAATCATTGATTCAGTCAGTGTGGAAGAACTTCACTGGTCTGCATAAAACCAAGTCCTGAACCCAGCTGAACACCTTTGGTGTCATTTTAAATGCAGACTTTGATCCAAAAACTCATCACTCCACATCAATAGCTTGTACACAGGGGTACAGCCAGTTCAGAACAGAAAAAAGGTGCTTCCAAAACTGTTGCAACAGAGATGGAAACAAAATTCCCTGTAATGCCATTTGTAAAAATGCCATTTAAAACTGTTTCAAAAGCCCCTTTTCCTGTCCCAAAATGACGACTCCTGTGCACAAGTCATTGGTGTTTGGTGTCGAGTTCTCCACTCAAAGACTGCATTTAAAATGACACCAAAGGTGTTCCGTTAGGTTCAGGACAGTGATGCATATGATTCGCAAGGTACATTAGCAATGATTCATGGAGCCAATCCTGTGCAATTCTTGGATGGATTGTGTTTGTGGAAGTATGCTCACACTCTGATGACAGCAAAGCTATGTGATCGCAGACACGCTGGAAGAGGTACAAAAGTGGAAGCAAGGTTGTCTGAGTTACGCCAACTATGTACATTTGGATGGTGGATTCTAAAGGGCAAAGTAAATAATATAGTGCCATTACGCAGCACATTTAATCCAGTGGCAACTTGTCTACTTGCTCTACGTGACATTACGACATTGTGGAAAAGTTTACACAAAATCTGCACACTGGTAAAGTAGGAAATTACTGAACATCGAGCAGTAGAAGCAGAGCTGTGAATGTTAGTAAGTGCTCAGAATACAGCAGAACGTCTTTACGATGATGATGATTTTGAATCTGTGTGAGCTGAATTGAGGCTGTTTCTGATAAAGTGCTCAGTGTGTGTTTTTACTCAACAGAAATGACACAATCATGCAGCTTAAATAATAGTTTTTATTAATTTCTGTCTGAATTGTGTGTGAAATGTTCAGGTGTGTGTGTGTGTGTGTGTGTGTGTGTGTGTGTGTGAGAGCTGGAGTTTATGTGCTCACCATACAGGCGGCCTGCACAGCCTCACTCAGACCGGCTGCGTTGGGATCGCACCAGAACATGTGACAGATGAAGTCTCCGGGTCCCTCGGCCATGATGAACGCAAACGTGTGCACGTCCTTCCCCACGCCCATAAACGACAGGAAACGCACGCGACACTCGTGAAGAACTTCCTCGGTCTGCGTGTGACAGATGTCGTTACTGATGAAGGATGTGATCATTATAGAGCTTTGTCAGGATTATATGACGATGCTGCTCTTACCTTAGACTTTAGGATACTGAGCGTTGCCGAAGCCACGTTCACCGTCACGGGTGTCCAGTCCTCTATGTCTTTGCTGCTGATTGCCGTTTCCAGGGCAACGTTAATAACGTCCATGCCTTCAACAGAGCAAGCATACGTATAAACAAGTTTTTATAGTTCACTCAAATGACTGTCTAAATATGAAACCACATTTATGACCAATGTTAGAGCCCCATTTAAGTCCATGTAATGATGGCATGTTTTTAGAAAGATCTTGAAGTTTGTGTTCAGCTGAAGAAACCAGAAGGTCTTACCGACTGGTTTTGAGACTGGCACGCAGCTCAAGTATCGCACGTGAAAACCCTGGACAAGTTCATTCTTAGACACTGGAAACTCTGCAGAACAAAAGATTCAAAGAATGAGTTAAAGATATTCTGAGTAATGTCCATGCACAAAGACTTCTTGTTTGTTTATCTATATGGTTGCTTGCTTTTATTTCTAGTCTCAGTTAGCTTGTAGTGAGCAGTGTTGTGTTAACATGTGGAGAGGAGAAACTGGCCCTCCCGCTTACATCTGACACACACCTGTGGAGATTTTGTGGAGAAAAAAAAGCGTCTTTACCAGTCGGTAGACTGTACTTCAGACAGGAGCGAGTGGCATAAAGTCATGGGCAGAGTTTAGAGAGACATGAACTGAACTGGTTATCAGTAGTATATATATGGCGGTACGCGTTAATTACGCATGTATCAGACGCTTCTGATATCACAACGGTGTTTTATGCACAGCTCTTCTGAACTACGGCTCTTTGATCAGTAGAAAGTACTGCTAAAAATAAAATCACGACGAGATTAAGTCATTTATAACGTGCATTTTTGGCTTATGTTGAATTACACTTTTCAATGAACTACTTTGTTGTAAGCGAACAGAGTACATTACATTCTTTCAGCAGTCAGTTAATCTATTGAATAAGAGAGAGGGCTCAATATTTAAAATTTTTATTTATTGTTTTGCTTGATATTTTAAGTTAAATTGTATTATATTAAAAAGCAAGACAAAATATAAAAAAAGCACATTTTGACCATTTAGTTTATGCAATAGTGAAAAAAACATGTTCAATATTCGGTATTCAGCCAAGTGTTTTATTTTTACTTGGCTTTGGCCAAGAATGTTCACTTTGGTGCATCCCTTACGGCTACTCGCCTCGTAAGTAAGTTACTGAACATAAAATATTGGCGGGGGAAGCGCGGAGGGCTAAGATCTAAGCTAAAGTTAACACCACAACGGCTCTTCTTTACCCAGCATTTTCCTCGCAAATGTACGATCATTGGTGAACAAAATGAATGAGGTTCGACTCCGCATAATCCACAGCAAAAGCATTTTGAACTGCAATGTCATGATCTTCACTGAAACATGGCTACACAGCGGCATACCGGACAATGCTATTGAGCTAGCTGGATGCCACACACTCCGGGCAGATAGGACGGCAGATGAATCCAGTAAGACCAGAGAAGGAAGATTGTGCATTTACGTTAACAAAGCTTGGTGCATGAACTCTGTTATTGTTGGGAGACACTGCTCAGCTAACCTTGAGTTTCTCATGATTAAATGTGGACCGTTTTATCTGCCACGGGAGTTCACTTCCACCATTATAACGGCAGCTTACATTCCTCTGGATGCTGATGCCAAGCTTGCTATGAACGAACTTCACTTCACACTCCAGGCAGTCGTGACCCAGTGGTTAGAGAGTTGGACTCATGACCAGAAGGTTGCTGGTTCGATTCTCAGGGCTGGCGGGTAACGGCTGAGGTGCCCTTGAGCAAGGCACCTAACCCCCACTTGCTTACTATACAAAATGTACAAATGTATAGTACAATACAATGTAAGTCGCTTTGGATAAAAGCGTCTGCCAAATGCATAAATGTAAATGTAAATGTAATGTGGCCATCAGTATACAACAGACTGCTCACCCGGAGGCTGCATTTATTGTTGCAGGAGATTTTAATCACTCAAACTTAAAGGCAGTGCTCCCCAAATTTCACCAGCATGTTTCCTGTCACACCAGAGGAAAAAAACTTTGGACCATGTCTATACAAACATGGCTGAAGCTTACGCCGTGACCCCCCCCCTCCCACACCTGGGAGATCACATTTCTTTGTTTCTCACCCCCAAGTATTTACCCCTCATCAATTGTGTGAAGCCATCAGTGAGGACCATCAAAGTGTGGCCTGCGGAGGCAGATCCCACACTCCAGGACAGGTGTCTACACACAGACTGGAATATGTTTGCTTCTCAGGCCACCAGTGGCTCTCACACGAACATTGACTGCTACACCTCCTCTGTACTGGTCTACATTAATACCACCATAGACAGTGTTACAACTCAGAAGCAGATCACCACATACTTAAATCAAGGAGGTGCGCCTCCTGTTGAAGGCACGCAACACTGCCTTCCACTCAGGTGATGCACAGGCCTACAGCACTTCTAGGGCAAATCTGAGGAGGGGCATCAAAAAGGCCAAGCACTGCTACAAGCCAAAGCTAGAGGAGCACTTTTCCAACGCTGACCCTGGCATCCAGGCCATCAGCGACTACAAACCCACCCACTCCACCCCTGTAGCCACTGATGTCCTCTTCCTGAACGAGCTTAATGACTTTTATGCTCGCTTTGAGAGAGACCAGAGAAACTGCCACCAAGCTCACACCCTTTGCTGACCACCCGACCATCTCACCTTCACAGATGTCTACACTGCACTGAGCCAGATCAGTGGCATGTGCAGAGAAAATCCATCTCAATTGTGCTAGTGCCGAAACACTCTAGCCCAACATGCCTGAACGACTACCGCCCTGTAGCACTCCATAGCACTGCACTCTGTACTCACACACTTGGACAATGAGAACACTTATGCACGAATGCTGTTTGTTGACTTCAGCTCTGCATTCAATACTGTCATCCCTTCCAAGGTATTCACCAAACTTGGAAACCTGTGGCATTAACACCTCTATTTGCAACTTGATTGTAGACTTTCTGACAAACAGACCTCAGCTTGTTAGGTCAGGCCACATCTGTTCCACCAACATCACACTCAACACTGGCGTACCACAGGGCTGTGTACTGAGCCTCTTCCTCTACTCCCTCTTCACACTTGACTACAGGCTCTGAATGGATCTAACACCATCATCAAGTTTGCAGACGATACTATGGTGATTGGTCTCATCAGCAACAACGATGCGAATGCCTACACACCCCTCCCACATACTCTTTTCTCTCCTGCCTTCCAGTGGACGCCTCAGGTGCCTCCGGACAAGGCCCAGCAGACTGAAAAACAGCTTTTTCCCAGAGCTTTCTCCCTATTGAACTGCAGTGATTAAGCGTGATTTATGGTCAGCGGCGAGAGAAAAAAAAAAAGAGACTCATCTTATGTTAACATCTTTTATATTTTAATTTTTTTTACAAGGAACCTCCCAGACATTACCACTTCCTATGACATCATTACTGTGGCATATTTCAATGTAAAGATCCATAGAAATATATTTTCTCATATGTATAAGACAAGAGCATGAAGGGCAAGATGAAACAATGAAAACAGAAAATGTACCAACCCCAAGCTACCCCACCCCACCACCAAAAAAATCTCACTCCTGTCGCAGAGCGAAAGTTGGCAACCCTGGTATTAGAAAGCGCTTCAAAAATCTGTGTATTGTTGGTTTAAAGTTATGCTCTCTTAAGAATTTACCATGCCCCCTCAGTCATTTCATTCTGCAGCCGGGCCTGGCACAATGTAATAAATCATAAATAAAGTACAGCTATTGACCAGATAAGAATCGATGACTGGAACTAAACATTTTATAAATTTGAGGTCTGAAAAGATGTTCTCCAAATAAATGCAAATAGAACAAATAACATTTTAACCCTAACTTTTCACAGAATGAAACAAAAATCATATTTTTTCCTAAACACATACCTATAAATAGTAAATTCAGAAAAGCTGAAAATAATTTTGAAATTGTCTTTTAACTTTTGTATTTACAACTGATTTGAAACTGATATTCTGCAGCACAGAAATCAACTTTAAACTTGAATTGTTGTGTTGCACAGAAAAGAAAAGGTGTATGAGTTTAGGTGAGTAAATGGACTTCACTACTTCATTCAAGTCATATAGAAGAGCTGGAAACGTTTTTAATTTTGTCAGTAGGGTTTAAAGTGTATGTATTACCCTGGAAAGAGACGTCCACGAGCCTGGAGGAATCACTGTTTACTCTGTGGGATGATTTTCTCTGGCCCATGATCTACACAAACACACATGGATCAGCTGTTAACTTCAGTCAATACATGAAATCCCATGTAAAAAACATTAAAACAAAAAAAGTCAATCAACATTTACTGAAGGTTATATTTACTAATGATCTGAGAGTAAACACATGCAGATCTTCATCCCACTCTCATGGTTCATGTGTAAGTAGGTATAAGTGAGGTGCTGACCTGAGAACAGATGTGGTGCATGCTGGTGGCGATGTTCTTAGCAGGTGTGTCACAGCGAAACACGTGACACTTCAGCACATGAGTCACTTTATCTCGGGCCACATATGCAAAATCCCTGGCACAGGACACGAACAGATTCACAATAATGAATAAAAATAAAGTGCTCCGCTACTGCAAAATGCACACAGTATTTTCAACAAATTCATCTACACAAACAATGTGTCTTTCTGTAATCTGGATAAATGAAGATGAGCTGAGCAATTCATAAATACTGCTTTTGAAATGACAATTGTTCATAACAATTGTTCATTGTTCAAAAGTTTATTAAAACAGCCATCAGACATACGCAATGGCAAACAACAATAAAAAAAGATATTTCAACTGTATGAAGGTAGACTGATGCCTGAAAGGTTTGAATGTGTTCAGATTTGTGAAAGTTAGTCTTGTACAGATATAAATCAGGTGTAAAGTCGGTTTCACGCTGCACGCTCAAAAATGTGATGACAGTGCATTGCTAATGGATAAAATTAGAGGTTGACCGATTGATCAGCAAATTTTTGGCATTTTTTTATTAATCGGCATCGGCCGATTGTGCTGCAAATTAGGCCGATTTATATTCAGGTGCATCTGCGAGCAGCTAAGCGTTGCTGTGTAAAATGTGACGCTGCCTCTTGCAGCAAGCAGCTTGCCATTCCACCGGCATGATAAAAAAAAAATCCACCGGCATGATCGCCCGCATGCTAACCTGGCAACGAGCCCAGCGGCAAAATTATTATAGTAGCCTGCGTTATATAGATAAACTCTGATGTTAACAATTCTGTTTCTGTACCGGAGAATTTCTCTCCATCTGAGGCTGCATGCGAGACCGATCAGCTCAATCTGCAGCTGTTCCGTGTTCACAAAGCTTCAGCTAACAATGACAGGGAAAACAGACCATTTCGGATGCAAAATTACATTGTAACCTACTAAAACTGATGCAGACCTGGCTATAAGTGCAACAAGTCATTTGGATGTGAAAGTAGAAACGCGTGTAATTCAGACGAAACTTCTAGCTAACTTAAATGTGTATGTGACGAAATCATCACTTGTGTCCAGTGCACTCTTGGGCTCGTTCACAGTCACACAGAAAGCGTTTCTGTTAGAAAGACAAGACACAGGGAGTGTTGAACTGATTTTACCTTGAGCGCCGCTTAGAATGCTTGTCATGCGTGAGATGCTGCAAAAGACGCAAGCACAACGATCGTACATTACCGTCTAGCGCGTTAGAAAAAAACAACATTGTGGGATGGAAAAGCGCATTCCGTTTAAATTCCATTGTCAACAAACATAAACAAAAAGCATGCTTCAGAACATTTTAAGAAAAAGTTTTGAGCAATGTATTATTATGAATTAGGCTACTGCTATTACTGTTTTTTGCTTGTACCCTGCAATAAAGGTGTATGTTTTAGGTGTATGTTTTTGTGCACTAAAACTAAAAAATTTTTATCAAAAAGTTTTGATGACCTGTTAATATAATTTGTATCTTTAATACAAGATACAAATTATATTGGAGGCTTGTGTTGTTTAATTTAAGCAATGTTCTGTATCACTTCTTATTACTTAACTGTTATATTAACTGTTATTTTATGAGATGAAGGATGAAGGGTAAAAAAAAGAAAATCATATCAGTCCAAAAAAATCGGCATTATATATCGGCCATCGGCTGCCCTGATTTCTATAAAACGGCATCGGCCAGAGAAAAACCCAAATCGGTCTACCTCTAGCAAAAAGGCCCAAAAGTCACAAATTTACCTTAAAAGCAAGTGATGTCTGCCAGCAAATTAAAACCGCATATGAGGCGCAACTCTCATGCCGGAACGATCATCAGTTCGCCTCGCCACCCACACGGAGTGGATTCGCGTCAGACCAGTTATAATAAATACAAGAACATAAGTGGATAAAGAGTCAAATCGGCATTAGTTTTGCTTTCAACCCTAGTTAGGAGAATGACACCAACAGATCGACCAGAAAGACGCTTTACAGATGTATGAATGAATGAATGCATTAATAATAACATCGATACAAATTAATAGAGGTGCGAGGCATAATATCCTCAATGTAATCATAACCCAACGGTATTTTGAAACCTCTATTAGAGTTGGTGAATAAGTCTAAACGGAAATTAATAGTAATATAATCTCGTCTGTTATTTGTACATATATAAACTTGAAACACGAACGTGGCAGTTATGATAAAACTTTATAATAAAATTATCAATACATTAACAAAATCATATCACGTACAGTCAAGATGAGCCGGGAATATGGATGCAACGAACAAAGTTTCATTTCCTCCTAACCCTAACCTCTACTGTAATTTTAAGTGGTCACAACAGAGTTACAAAACGTATTTTGGATTTAAATCCGAATCCAATAAAGAGGCATTCGTGGCCCAGTGGTTAGAGAGTTGGACTCATGACTAGAAGGTTGCTGGCTCGATTCTCAGGGCTGGTGGGTAACGGCTGAGGTGCCCTTGAGCAAGGCACCTAACCCCCACTTGCTTACTATACAAAATGTACAAATGTATAGTACAATGTAATGTAAGTCGCTTTGGATAAAAGCGTCTGCCAAATGCATAAATGTAAATGTAAATCGGTCTGTGCTAAGAATAGGTGCATTAGTCAGAGCTGCGTGTTTTAATGAATTGCGTGTGAGTGTGACAATAATCAATGGCGCGCCGTGTTACGGGTTGTAATAACTCATGTGTTCGGCAGTCGATTGCTTTCGGCTGTGTTGCACTGGCTGCGCAGTTTGTTGTAAATACAGTTGCTGGAATGCAGTCTTGTGGTCCAGTGGGTAGAGAGTTGGACTCATGATCAGAAGGTTGCTGGTTCGATTCTCAGGGCTGGCGGGTAACGGCTGAGGTGCCCTTGAGCAAGGCACCTAACCCTCACTTGCTTACTATACAAAATGTTCAAATGTATAGTACAATGTAATGTAAGTCGCTTTGGATAAAAGCGTCTGCCAAATGCGTAAATGTAAATGTAAATGTAAATGTTGTGCGTCTGCTTTTTACTTTGATGCTTACAGCGCTACTTTAACACATAGCATCGAGTCCATATAACTAGATGCGGACGCGGAATCCTGTTATTTACGTTAAATACGTCATCTGGCTGTTCTGCGTGTCTGAGTGAACGAGATGCAGTTTAAAGGCGCAGTTTTGGATTTTTAGCGGCCACTAGCGTTTCAGTATAGATTTGCAATAAATCTCTCAGTCATTTGCTCATCCCACAGTAAAAAAACATGTCGCCGACTGAGACAGCGGCTGTAATTCTAGCCACACGTTACTTCACGTGAAATTACAATGCATTAACATTATTTCTACACTTATAAGGAAAAACGTTAGTCTCTCGTAGGTTATATGCAGAGGTGTCAAGTATCGAAATACAAATACTTTGTTACCTTACTTAAGTAGAAATTTTGGGTATCTATGTTTAAAAAAATTTCAGCCGACTTTTTACTTCTACTCCTTACACTTTCACGCAATTATCTGTACTTTCTACTCCTTACATTTTAAAAATAGCCTTGTTACTCCTATTTCATTTCGGCTTGTTTTCATTCCGGCTTCTCATCGTCAAAAAAAAAACCTATCCAGATAAATCGCGCCATCCGGATAGAGTGAATTTGATTGTGGTTGGATGAGAAATATAAACATATACCATTCCGACACCCTATTGGTTTGTACGCGATCCATCGCATACAAATCACGTCACACTCCAGCAAGGACATAGCCAGTGTTGGGGTCGTTACTCAAAAAAGATTGTTTCTTAAAAGTTATTATTTCCCCACTACATTTATCAAACGGGAGCTTTCTCTTCATCCTCCGCAAATTAAGAATTTTTCGAAATGATTCAAAACAACTTTCGAATGCGCTGCAAGCTCTGCGCACCCAAGTAAGTTACCACCAGCTATAATAGCTTTCAAAAACTTGCCGTCTAATTTGAAAAAGCATATTGAGGTAAGCTGAAATTTTGTTATCAGTCGATTGCTCAGTAATATACATATATGGCATACCTGTCAACACTCCCGGTTTGGTTGGGAGTCTCCGTTTTTCACACCCATCTCCTGCCACCCTCCTGTTTTGTAATTTCTCCCGTATTTTTAGTTATTTCTCCTTTGAAACTCTAAGACTGATGGGAAACGGAACGCGTTCACGTAAACAATGGGGGATTCTCAAACTTTCTCTTATTACGCCGCTTAAGGTCCATATTCCACTCCGCGTTTTCCATTTAACGCTCGCTGCTTACAGTCCGTGTCCGCTCACTGGAGAGACGACAGATCGTTCCATCGTCGGGTAACGTTAGATGCAGTAGGCTATAGTCTACGTTACAGCTAGTACTTGATCTGCAGAAGTAAAATTTTCGTAGTTTTAAAGTATTTCTGTCCGTAATGTATTGTTTTTCCTCTTGGTCTACTGTAAAAGTATTTTTGGAAGTTTGTCTAATTAAACTAGAATCTGCTAACCAATAAACAAAAGTTCCAACTACGGGAAGCGTGAAGGGACAAACTGTTCGTACATTTTTAAACTGCGTTAAAATAATGTCTGATGTTGAGATCTCTTGCAAAATGTAAATATTAAATTAAAATGATATCTTGCAGAGCTGCATTAAACAGTGTGTCTTATTCTGAATTACATTTAAGAATTTGAAATGAAAGTTATGTTATGTTAGCCCTATTTTTCCTGCACAACACCCCAGCAACCCCTCCATTGCGGGTCTCCCGGATTCTGGGACCCAAATGTTGAGAGGTATGATATATGGTTCTTTAATGTATTTGCATTGTACTAAACTACGTTCATTTTCAATGGGCATATACAGTAAGCAGCTGAAACAGGTAGCGAGTGCATCCCAAATTTTTAAACATTAACATTTTAATATAACATTAGCCTATGGCCTTTCAAAAAAGTGTTAATTTTTTTTTTTTTTTTTTTTTGAGTAGGTGGAGTAGTGCACAATAGGCCCCTGTGGCGCGGCCTAAGCTTCTGTCCTTAATGGCATTTTTTCCTTACATTTCTTTTACTTTTATACTTTAAGTAGTTTTGAAACCAGTACTTTTACACTTTTACTTGAGTAAGAAGCTTGAGTTGATACTTTAACTTCTACAGTATTAGAAGTAAATTAAATTAATATTAAAGTAAAGTATTTTTAAACCCTAGCATCTATACTTCTACCTGAGTAATGAATGTGAATACTTTGGACACCACTGGTTATATGCCCATTTGTATCAATTGCAACGTTACCAAAAAACTGGTTTCACTTTCACAAAAGTTACATTATCTTACCAGCCCAGCAGAAAACAGGCAACTTCGGTGTCTCGTTGAAAACATTTGTCCTTCATCTGGTAATAGCTACACCGATGTTTATCCTGGATTTCTGCCGTCGTTTGTCTCTAATTTGTCACATTTGCGCTTCACCGACGGAGATTCGCGCTCTGTCGGCTCTTGTGCACAATACTCATGGTCTTCCATTGTATCAAAACTTCTAAAAACAGAACGAGCTATGCTTCCTTTACGAATTACTAAATGCGCTCTATGAGCTGTTTGTCCGTTTAGGGCTGCTGTAACCAAACATGGCCGCGCAACATGTATAACTCCACATATATAGGCCCGCGCCTATGTAGATAAAACTGGGTTATTCTAAGGTAATAAAAACATAACTGTTCATTACGTACAATCTTTATACACCTATGAAGAAACAGTTTTGTATGTTATATTGCATTTCCTTCCATAAATCATAAAAAAAAAATTGTTCCTTTAACATACTACACAAATAATGGTCATGGATTTGTCTGCGTCTGCACTGTATGAGGATATAAAACACATGAACTTCATCTCCAGAGTTGCTCTGAGAGTTTATTTTACGAGCTTTTTACTGTTTGAGTGAAGCTATCGTCAAACACACTAAAACTCAAGCGTCTTCCCGACGACCAGTCAAAATAAAAGTCCCATTAACTTAAACATTTAAGATGAACAATACTGCGGTGTATTATAGTTTTTGCTAAAGGAAATTGTAGTTCCCTTGTAGTAAATGTATAAACTGTAGTAAACACTAAAGTATACTATAGTAAGGTATCTAGGAATTTTACTGCAGTTTTCTATAGTAAATAACACAATTGTATACTACAGTAGTTTATGTGGACAAATATACCTCTATTAAATAGTAAAAAAAAAAAAAATACACAGAACTTAAATATAATATGGCCCTGAATTATTCATATGTATGTAACATTAATGTCATTTGTAAGTTATCTGCCTATTTGTGTGATGAACTGCACTTGCATAATGATGACAACAGATGTTTTATACTTGTGCTACAAATGTTTGGTCACTAATAATAATCACTGCTTGTCTTCTATACACTCATGGAGAGTATTAACACATTTAGGTGGCCGCAGCAGACACTAGGTAAAACGCTTATGAGCAAACTTGACCAATCAGGATACGAAACAATTATATTGACACTTCAAATGAGATATCATTATTTTTTCTTCGGACAAGTGATTGACAAATTGACTTGTCTGAAGGACAACCACATGACAAAACTTAATGTCAAGCCCTGCAAATGAGCTGTTTGGGAAGAAAGTCTAGGCTGTTTTGTGTGTTTGTTATGGCATTTGTTTTCATGTGCAACAAATCTAGTTATTTTTGTAGCTTTAACATGTCAGTCTATCCCAGTGATTCTCTGCTGGCCGACAGCTGTCCGGATTAAACAAAGCTAAGGTCCGGATTCTGACTGTGGTCTGTCGGACATAATTAACCAAAAACATTTGACCATTTATATAGTTTAAACGAGCAGCGAACCACATAACAGAGCGGTACACAGCACAATCACACATGCCCAGGGACATTTATATTGATGATCTTTTGGCGCGCACCTAATATCTTCTTTATCTAGCACCCAACAAACCTTTTTAACCCCCCAAATATACACACTGCTTCCATCGAAGACACATATAAAGATTTGCAGAGTGTGTGGACACGCTGCTCAATGAAAACTATATAAATGGTCAAATGTTTTTGGTTCATTACAGTGATTCTCAACTGAAGGACCGCAGCTTTGTTATATCCTGACCCTTGTCCGCTAGTTGAGAATCACAAAATGACATGTTAGACTACAAAAATATCAGTGTTCAATATTCTGATCGAAATAAACTCTAGGTTTACCGAAGAAAATCTGCTCCCGACCAGAGGAGGGTAGAGTAGCCAAAATCTTTACTCAAGTAAAAGTAAAAAAAGTATGAAAAAACTACTCAAGTAGCTAGTTACAAGTTACTTTGTATCGGAATAAATACTATTCATAAAATATTATTAATGCTAACAATTTATATCAATATATTAATATTATATTTTAATCAATATTTTAAATTATTATTATCATAAGCAGATATCTTTGCAATATAAACACACAGAGACTAAAGAATAGACAAACACAGAAGAGAAGCATTTCTGTAAATTTTATATAGTCCAAATGTCAATGTAGCTTACACAACTTTAGAATAATAGACAATATCAAACTAAAGTGAAACTGCAGAATTTTGCGTTTACAGTGCATTTAACTAACTTCCTAAGATGATCTTCTAGAACATCTGTGATGCTGCTAATATTAAATATGGCACAAACTGATTTTAGACAAAACTTATGTTTCCTAATGTTGTGTCACATGTTGTGTTGTGAAAAACTCTTACTTGTAAACATACAGCAAACAGTGAACCACATGCCCATCAACAAGTTTTCTTCCTTCTGTTCTTCAAATGTTTATTTCTGCAAGCCCACGTCTCTGTGTCACGTGCATGTTGCTGCGTCTGAGGAACAGGGCGTGCGCATAAGGCGGGCCTTTATCATTGCTGGCAAACAATATGATGTATTTGCAGTTTTGGTTTGATAGATAATAGATTCATAGCCACTTCATCCAACGCTCTTTGTGTTATGCGTGTTTCCCGCTACGAGGAGTTACTGGCCGCTTTAGACAATTCAGATCGTGCTGCGAACTGAACGAATCATTTTAATTGATTCGTTAACCTATCCAGACGGTTTTGCCGATTGTTCAAATAATTTTTTTAAAAGAATCGACTCAAAGAATCTTTCACTCGGGAATGCCTCAGTAAAAAGAGACAACCTTGAAATAAACGACGCATTTAATAATCCTTTAAAATGAAGGAACGACGGAACGTCACGCAGTGTAACGAAGTAAAAGTACAGATTTTCTATTAGAAATATACTCAAGTAAGAGTAAAAGTACCCACTTTTAAATTTACTTTAAAAGTAAATTTTTTCCAAAATGTTACTCAAGTAAATGTAATGAAGTAAATGTAGCGCGTTACTACCCACCTCTGCTCCTGACCAGGTTAGGTTCACAGAGTAAGTTACTATGGTTACCGACTCTGAGTATAAGTTTCCTTTCTTTTAGAAACAGGCTTGACTTACCCTGCTCTCTCGGGTTTGACATACCTCCCATTCTGAAACGGAAAACCCCTTATTTCAGGGTTAACATACGCTGAGTTTTAACTAAACCACCTTTCTGAAACAGGCCCCTGGAGTTGTTACACATGACAACAAATAACAAAGCAAGCACAAGTAACCTTAACGAAATAATGATATTAAACAATATATCAGCATAGAAAGCATTGTACCACAGTAACCTGCATGCGCTCCGACACCAAGCAAGCGCGTCATAGAAGCTTTTCATTTTATGTAACTGTTAAAGATCCATAGCAGAACCCGCAGAATAACCTGGGTTTTCCGTGCAGGCCCACGCTCGAACACACCAACGGAAACGTTTGCCAATACTTTCTGTGTTAATGTAAAATCTTTTAAATAAAACCATCCACAACTAAAAGGCTATTAGTACACTTATATTTGTCACAGTGTGTGACGTGCACTACCGTTGGTGGCAGTTCACAACCGCCATGACACTTTACCACTGCGGTGGTGCGGTTGTCACGGCCCCCATCGCAACCCTAATCATTTGATCATCTTTTATCATGTCCATCAAAGCAGAAGATTAAAGTGTGTCTTAAAGTGTGTCTTTTTGTTTATAACTCCCACTATATGGACCAGTAAGAACGCACTACTGGGCAGTAGGGCTGGAAGATTTGGCCTAAAATCTAAATCTCGATTTAATTGAACATTTTCTCTCGATTACAATTATTGAACATTTTTTTCTCATGTTATTTTAAAATAATCAAAGAAAATACAAAGTATTTATGGTTATTTATTGAACATGTGGAACAATACACATCTTTGTGTTATTTTTTGGAAGCATTTCCTCTGCAACTGAAGACAGGAGAACAAACGCAACATAAATCAGCGAATCATGTGTCTACATGTGTCGTGAGTAATCTGGTGTACTTTAGGACCCTGCAGTCATAAGAGCGGTCCCTTGAAGGAAACAGACGGAGTTGAGCGGAGTTTTTATAGTTGAACAGAGCTTAAAACTCATCAGTCTGTCTAAAGAAATATAAAGAAAATGCAGACGAGGATGAATATGTCTCATATCAACTAGTGTTGTCAAAAGTCCCGGTACTTCGGGTCCAAGTCGGTACCTAAAAATAATTTTCGTAAGACCCAGCATACCAGATCAACCGGGTACTGATGTGCTGTCTGACAGGTTACTGTACCTTAATGTAAGATATCTTGTGTAAAGGCAGTATAAAGGTTTATTCTAATATTGCATATGCATGTATGTTCAAGCAGGGGTGTAACGGTTCTCGGTAAAAATTGAAAATCATCTTAAATATCATCTTAAATATGAAGACGCATCTAATATGGTACGTTAAAAATAATAATTCGTAAAACTGACAGACAGAGATCTACTAATGTATGTTTGTCGGTGGATACTCCCAAAACTACAACAAATCAAATAACATAGACAACTTTCAGAAGGATTGCTATATATAACATTTATGCCGTCATCACCTGGGTGTTGAGAGCGCGCGAGCGCAGGTGAGACCTGAGCAGCACATGTTGCTGTTTAAACTAAATTCACTGAAGCCTTGCCAATTTAGGATAAATATTTAAGCGCATGATGCAAACAAATACTAGTTCACACAATGAAAGCTGAGTCTCAGACAGCGCAAATGTTGAGTTGTCTTTGAAGCTTTGCACTTAAACTGACAAATTCATACAAAAAGTAGGTCAACATGCCCCTCTTTGCGAATATCTAAGCAAGCTTATGTCTTAAGTGAACAGAAACAGACTGAAAACAACGCATGTGTATAGGCTACTGTACTGTATCTGTTGCATTACTCTTAAAGCGACAGCAGTCTAATATTCCTGCTGTCTATGTTAAAAAAGGAAATCACTCACTGCTCGTAACTCAATAGCTTCTGTAACTTCAATAATGATTCATCTTTATTTAATTTGCACATATGCAATGTTATTTTACATTTAATCCATTTCTATACAAAAGCAGTTTTATTTTCTGCTTTGCTCTGTTGTTTTTTTGGTTGTTGTTTTGATTATTAGTTGTTGTCCGAATGTAGTGTTTACATTAGTTGTTGTAGCTTGATTATTAGTCATTTCTCCCTGAACATTGCACATAC
The DNA here is from genome assembly GCA_026939265.1 of Oreonectes daqikongensis. Lineage (NCBI taxonomy): Eukaryota > Metazoa > Chordata > Actinopteri > Cypriniformes > Nemacheilidae > Oreonectes > Oreonectes daqikongensis. The sequence continues at coordinate 28,317 of JAOTQM010000585.1, forward strand.
CGAACCGAAACCGTGACACAAACCGAACCGTGAGTTATTTGAACCGTTACACCTCTAATGTTCAGTCAGTTTATTCCATTTGACAGCAGTCTGAGGAGGATGTTAATTAGCTTTGGAACTGAAATCGGTATCGAGAATAGTGAAATTTTACTGGTCTTGGTACCGACTACTGAAATATGGGTAACATGACAACCCTAGCAACTGTACCTGTCTTTCATGGATATTACATAAACACAGAACATTTGATTTCAGTGTGAATTAGATCATTTAAAAGTAGACATTTTAAGCTTTCTTTAGACATACGTTTCATGTTTGTGTCATAAGTATTTGCAGAGTTTTGAATCAGTTTAGAGCAGAGCATGTGAGCGAAGCGGGGAGCGGAAACGTTATGGAACGGAAAACACGTTATGCTCACTGTGTGTCAGTGCACTGGCGCGGAGCAGATCGAGAGAGAGAAAAAAGACCCGCAGCCTATGTGCCGGGGCTCAGCACCGGACGGCTCCGGCCCAATTTAACCCCTGCCCATAACGGTAACGTTGCTATGTCCCCCTCGGCGTGTTGGCTAGTGCGTATTCCAAAAGGAGACAAGTAAATACTTGCAGGTAACTAACCTGGTGACGTCACATGCCGTGGCGCTGCGAGATGGCGGCGCCCTTGCTCCAAAAGCAATAACAAACATTCACATTTTTTCGTAAATGGTTACATGTATCGAATCGGTTATATGTTCTTTTATTTAAGTGAAAGTAAGTTTACTAAATAATGTACATTTGATTGAATGGTTCATTTCCGCTTTAAGTTCACGTCTCTCCTCCAAACTCCGCCCACAAAGCTGACTATTTGGTTGACTAGTCTGACGTCACGCACCACCATATATGGAAGGTCATGTACCGTCCCCGGGTCCAAATGCTCTATCAGATGCCATAGGAAAACAGTCAAAAAAATGCTAATAAACGCTCGAGGTGAGCTTTATCTTCATAACGAAATCCCAAATGGCCAGACAGCAATTAATTGTTCGATTTATTAAAATATTAAAGTTGTGGATTCCATGAGCCTGGATACTGTGAGTTTATTCATGTTTTGCTTAGGCGATATAAATAAACAGCTTATAAACGGCTGTTTATGTTGTAGCCCCGCTTAAAACGAGCATAGGCTTGGACCCGGAAATGGTATTCCTGACGTCATCACTAAACAACCGAATTCTCTCAGAAGGTGCACTCGTGGCAAAGATGCACAAAAACTCTGACAAGTTGTTTAGTACAGTGAACTGTGTGCACGCGACCACTGTATGATGTCAGAGGATGTTGCGAGCGGAGGGGCTACTGTCAGACCGCCCGCTCCCGTCTGAAGTACACGGTAAAGACGCTTTAATTTGGAAAGTTACTGCAGCGCCGCGGGTCCCGTGTCGTGTCTTTCTCTAAAAATGCTTCCACACACTGCCGACATGTTTGCTGCATTAATAAAGCGTGCGCGTCTCTCGCTCCGCACTGGTTGCTTCTTGATCGCATCAGACGTCATATTCTGTAAAATGTATTCGGCCATATTTCACTATTCGTATTTCCGGTTGCCGAACATTCGGTGCATCCCTATCGGCAAATAAATCATTTCACACTCAGTTGTTTATTCCAATTGCTGTTACATTAGACAATGTCAAATCAATAAGCAATCATTGTTAATCATACATAGTGATTACCAGATTAAAGTGTTCAAAAACAATAATACGCAAGCTAACGATCTACACAATTTTAGAAGTAACTAACCCAACATTATAACCCGCTGCTGCAATCTCAGCCTTTGAACTAAACCACTCCCCACGATCCAGCTGACTCGCTTTGGACCAAGGTATTTGGCGGGCCAAAAAACCCTGCCCGTTGACCCTGAGTAAGCCACAGCAAGGCACAATCAAGCCCCGGAAGTGACTGTGGAAACGCACTAGCACACACGCTTCTGGCTCGATGATTGAAATGCGGCTACTGATGTGTTAAAAGCACTTTTTGTTTTCATAAACATCAAATTAACATTAACATGAATCATGGCACAATGCGGCCTTTAGGGTAAAGTTTCTTTTGTTCAGGTTGAACACAACCTTAAGTAAGTGAATCAGACATTCATTTAAATGCAACAAAACCAGGAAAATAAGTTGTTTTAAAATCAGTCTGTCTAAAGAAATATGAAGTAAACATGTTTCAGTTTATCTATATTTCCCCAATATGCACATTTTTGGACTAAAAGCCCTGTGATCACAAATAAACGGGAGCAGACGAGGATGAATATGTATTTCATATCAATATTTTGCTTGATTATTTGGCACTCTTGACATAAATGAACAAAACCTGAGTTTCAAAATGCGTCTCTGTTATACTGTTGCTAACTTCGGCTGACACTGGACAGTATTTATCGTTCATGACAATAAGTTGTAATGTTTTAATGATAACTAAAATATGACAAGATATTTCTAACCGTTGGACATTTTTATTGTGGTTTATCGTAAAACCGGTAATCGTTACATCCCCATTGATCCCACCGCTCCGCTTTAAGGGACGCGTTTCAGAAATATGTGAGCGGAGTATTTTAAGTCTCTTTTGCTCTGATAAGACCCGTCGACATAGATGTTAAAAGGAAAAGTAGTCGAAATAGCCGACATGGGAAAATTCAGTTGGTTAGAGGTTCTGAATGTTGCTTTCGATTTCTTTTTGATTAATCGTCCAGCCCTACTGCGCAGATAAAACAAATATAAGGTATACAATCCACATCATCAGCAAATGAGCTTCTTGATGAGGATCTTAAGGAGGTTTTTCTCATTCATGTATTTAAAGGAGCATTATGGGAACATTTAATGTAATAAATTCACAATAAAACCTAAGCCACCTAACCCAACAACAATAATTGAACCTGAAATGACGGTAGATCACCTGCTGCCATCAGAGCAAGTGAAAGTGAAAAGTGCATTCAAATGCACAGATGGTTGTGCTTTTGAATTGGACTAAAATAAAAACAACACAAACACTAAAGTTATTTGTTTTGGTCGTATTATCAGCGCTTTCCAACATTTAACTAGCGATTACTCACTGAAATGAGGCACCAAAATTTGCACACTGTAATGAAAGAATGATCATACGCTACCTCTCCCTGAGATCCAAAATGCAGCAGAAGAGAGAGAAATCAAAAACAATCACTCAACACCTGATCTAAACACATGTTAAGCTGTCAGCCATGAAAAGAAAAACGCTACTGACCTGCCATCATCACGGCCGACGCCCCACACACGGATGCTGACGATTGGCTGAGAATGCAGGAGCGTCTGGCTGTCCGGCTCCATCAGATTCAGTGTTTCATTCTCCAGAAACAGTAGCATCTCCTTCCCCTACACAACATCAACATGACAGCTGAAACACTGGATTCTGATTGGCCAGTGGCTACAGTCCATGGCCTGATAACAACTCAAAACTAACAACAGTCACAGAATAAACCCTGACAGTAGCTACGTTTACATGGACACATCGGATTACATTTGTTCAGAGTGTGCAATCCGAATGTAGTGTTTACATGAAAAGTAAATAAAGTGATCTGATTGATGTACGTGTTTATATGACAAGCCTCAAATCCGATTTAATCTGCTGACATGCGCACACTGCACAAGTTCAGTTAAATGCACTAAAACAAACCGCATGAAAGAAATGTACAGCAGAGTAATGTCTCGTGCCAATGAACCATGATGCAGTTTTACTATGGTAAACCATGACAAAACTACCAAGACCAGAGCGTCTGCAGACAAGCAATAATTAGAATAAATGTTTAATAAACACCAAACTTTAAAAGTGATAATACGTGGATTCATATCTGCATTAATGGTAAACAGAGGCGCGGTGGCCGCGGATATTATTATAATATTCACACAAACAGCTACTGTTATAGGTACAGATGTGTTTATTTTATGTCACAGAAACCGGCATATAATGTACAGTTCATAGACGCAAAGTAATATCAACATATCAAATGAAGCAAGGTCATTTTGCACAGTGATTTTACCAGTAAATCCTTCCAAAGCACATTCAAGTAAACAATAAATAAAATAAATGATCGGTAACTATGAATACAAATTACATTTTATGATTTAATATTTTAGCATGTTTGTACATCTGCAATGTATCATGCTTTAAAAAGAAACGGAGAAATTGCGGTTAAAAACTTACTCCAGGGAAACAGTTAATACATTTTAAATGCGTAAAAACATGAATATGTTCATTTAGAGATGACAAGCATATGGATATTTGTCCCGGGTTAGGGTTGTTAGATTTATAGCTTTTGGTTTCTTTAGAAACGGCTGCTCGTTCTGTGCGTCATACGCCCTGACGTCTATACGACCCAGCGACGTCTTTGCACATGCGCAAAACTTCCTACTTCGGTTTTCAATCTGATCAAGTGTTTACATGTCCTATCAAGCGGATTACAAACGACATAAACCACCCCTTACAATCCTACTGAAATTGTAATCGGTTTGGCCATTTTTAATCTGATTGATGTGTTTATATGGAGCATTTTCATTCGGATTGGACTTTTAGTCGGATTACAATGGTCCATGTAAACGTAGCTAGTGTGGTGATGATGATCAAAACCTGATGTGGAGGAGTGATGTTAACCCTCTGTGTGTCACACAACAACTTGCATCATGAATCAATTATTACATATGAAATATTGACACGAAGTCAAGACACAAATATCAAAAGAGACAAACACACAGTCATTTGTAATGTAATCTCATATACACTATATTGCCAAAAGTATTGGGTCACTCTATCTAATAAACAGGTTTGATGACTTCAGTAATTTCCATGAGTACAAATCTTAATGCTGCAGCACTATCATGATATTCTATGGAACTGTGTGCTTCTAATTTAATAGCAACAGTTTGGGAAGAACCCTTTTCTATCCCATCATGACAATGTTCCTGTGTATGAGACAAGGTTCAGAAAGAAAACTAAACAATTCCATCAATTATTTCTTTCTGAACCTTGTCTCATACACAGGGGTATTGTACTCATGGAAATTACTAAAGTCATTAAACCTGTTTATTAGATAGTAGGGATGCAATATCGGCATCGGTGCCGATACTAAGCTCATGTACTCATGTACGTAAAAGTATACCGATACCAAAAAACGATACCCCATGTGGCATAACTGACTAAAATTTGTGCTTTTAAAGTTTATGACAAGCACATAAAATTTCTTTTTTCTTAATGTGTTTGAGGTGTAGTTGTAATTATAAAGTTATTCTATTTTTATTAGTATCACTGTGTTGTGCTTGGAAAATCTCACCAAAAAATAAAGAAAAAATACAGGTAAAGGGATCAGTATAAGTATCGGCGAGTACTAAAAATAAAGTATCGGTACTCGTACTCTGCCTTTAAAAAATGGTATCGGTGCATCCCTATTAGATAGAGTGACCCAATACGTTTGGCAATAAAGTGTATGTTATACTGAATTTATTTGTCAGTGTTAAACTATGTGTAAGCTGGGGATATCAGTTGTAGCTGTTGATATTTGGGAATAACCGACCTCACCTCCGACCAATCAGAATTTAGTACTCCAGGAAATTGTGTATAAAATAAAGGTGACGTGTACCGCGACATCCGCTTCAAACATGCTCAGCCAATGAGAATTCAGAGTGTCAACTATCCCGTTCTAACATTCATTTGGATGTCTTTCACACACGCGTACATACATACCTCGCCAAAGGTACCGGCTGTGTCGTCCAGATTGTGTTTCTGACAAGAGAGCTGTCTGATGCAGTTATTTACAGCCACACTACTCCTGCCAGGAGCCATCTCCTCCTCTGAGATCTCCAACCAACCCAGAGAACGCACCGAGAAACACTGCAAAACAACTGGTGTAAATTGTTTTTGTTTTGTTCACACATCTTATTTTTTCATTTATTAATGTCCTTCAGAAGCTATAAAAATACATATATGTTTCTCAGGAAATGAAATAAAAACAATTTACTAGGCCTGTGTAACACTCTCGTCCTGCCCTGTGTGTTTTTCTGTGTTTTCGGACCTTTAAGTTTTAAACACTACACATCCCAGCATGCACCTCACTCCGGCCACCATCTTTGATTTCATCTGCACCTGTTGCTCATCTGTCCCACACCTGTTTTGTGTTTGTTAAGACTATTTAAGTTACCCCTTCTGTTCAGCTCACTGTCCGGTATTGTTGTATGTTACCCGTGTTGTTATGTTGTAAACTGTTATACTTACCCGTGGCTTTACCTGTTTTTTGGATTATTCTTACCTGTGGATTATACCTGATTTTGGAATATACTTACCTGCTCATTAAACCTGTTTACCTGACAAAATCCCTGTGGTGTGCTCTTCTGCCTGCTCCTGAATTGTTACAGCCTGTCACGATAGCAACTTTTTGTTTGGCGATTAATTGCATCAGAAATAATTGCGATAGTCGATATTATTGTTATTTTATAAATACGTTTTGCCACTGATTAAGTAATGATATAATATTGCAAGTGCACCCTTTTACAGAACAAAGACCTTTTAATATAATATTTGGACATTGAAATGGGAATGTAAATAATAACTGGAGTGTAAATATTTAAAATAAATAAAACCAAAACTTCAAGTCTTCAATTATAATTGGTTGATTTACATTACAAGCCGTTATGAAGTTTAGGGTAAGAAGAGCCCTTCATATGTGAACTCTGGAGAGGGCAGCATGATGATTGTATGTCATAATGCAACCCATTCACATGAAATGCATACAAATAACACGCAGGTGGCAAAACGTAAAATAAGTACGCCAAATTGCAATTTTACATGTATATCTACGCTAATATTTGCATGGAAATTATACGCCCTTGGCGGAGAGCCGCCATTTTGAAACATTCTTGAAGAGGAAACACTGAAATAATTCAAGTAATAACGTTAGGTTTAGGGTTAGGGGAAAAGTTACAATATGCACACACGCTAACATTGACGTATCGTATGCACGCAAATATTGGCGTATATATACACGTAAAATTGCAATTTGGCGTACTTATTTTACAGTTTTACCATCTGCGTGTTTACACACATGGAACTGCTCACACTTAATGAGACCGTGCGATCAGATAAAATGTTGCTGTCATTCATTTATGTAGGCCTAAGAAAACATATATAAACACAATAGCGATGTGTTGCATCATCAAAAACTACTGACGTTGTGTTTATATATCGTGCAATAAGTCGATAAATTGACTATTGCGACAGGCCTACAATTTACACTAGCTTTCATTGTCAGAGGTTTACACCCACCTGACTATAAATGAATGGTGTTGACTTCATGAGCATCACTGAATGTAATAGTTGTGTATGACTCTCTTGATTGTCCTCAATGTAAAAAGATGAATCTCAACATCATACAGTTACTGCTGGACATGAGTCAAATATACAGAAATAATGAAAAAGAAAGATTCTAGAGGACCAGGATGATTTTTCTGAAGATCAGTGGACAGTTCAATGACTCCGGACAAACAAGAAACCCTTAAACAACTATAACAAAACATAAAAACTCTCATTGATTGTTCAGGTAACATCATACAGTATTAAGAATCAGGGGGATGTAAACTTTTGCACTGGGCTATTTTTAGAAATTCTCTTATTATTCTTTGGTGTGAACTTTAACATTTCTTTTGTGAAATAACCTTCTCGGGGCAGGACTAAATTAAAAATAAACCTAAACTTTCTAAATTCCTCTTATTTTTTCCAAACTTTTTAGCATTTTCCAGATTCTGCAAGGGGGGTGTTAACTTTTGACTACAACTGTATACCGATCAGGCCGATCAGGCATAACACTATGACCACCTTCCTAATATTGTGTTGGTCCCCCTTTTGCTGCCAAAACAGCCCTGAACCGTCGAGACATGGACTCCACAAGACCCCTAAAGGTGTGCTGTGGTATTTGGCACCAAGATGTCAGCAGCAGATCCTTTAAGTCCTGTAAGTTGCGAGGTGGGGCCTCCATGGATCGGACTTGTTTGTTCAGCACATCCCACAGATGCTCAATTGGAATAAGATCTGGGGAATTTGGAGGCCAAGACAACACCATAAACTCATTGCTGTGCTCCTCAAACCATTCCTGAACCATTTTTGCTTTTTGGCAGGGCGCATTATCCTGCTGACAGAGGCCACTGCCACCAGAGAATATCGTTTCCATGAAAGGGTGTACATGGTCTGCAACAATGCTTAGGTAGGTGATACGTGATAAAGTAACATCCACATGGACGGCAGGACCCAACGTTTCCCAGTAGAACATTGCCCAAAGCATCACACTGCCTCCACTGGCTTGCCTTCTTCCTATAGTGCATCCTGGTGCCATGTGTTCCCCAGGTAAGCGACACACACGCACCCGGCCATCCACGTGATGTAAAAGAAAACGTGATTCATCAGACCAGGCAACCTTCTTCCGTTGCTCCATGGTCCAGTTCTGATGCTCACGTGCCCACTGTTGGCGCTTTTGGCGGTGGACAGGGGTCAGCATGGGCACCCTGACTGGTCTGCGGCTATGTAGCCCCATACGCAACAAACTGCAAAGGACTGTGTAATCTGACACCTTTCTTTCAGAACCAGCATTAACTTCTTGAGCAATTTGAGCTACAGTAGCACATCTGTTGGATCGGACCACACGGGCCAGCATTCGCTCCCCACGTGCATCCATGAGCCTTGGCCGCCCATGACCCTGTCGCCAGTTCACCGCTGTTCCTTCCTTGGACCACCTTTGGTAGGTACTAACCACTGCAGACTGGGAACCCCCCACAAGAGCTGCAGTTTTGGAGATGCTCTGACCCAGTCGTCTAGCCATCACAATTTGGCCCTTGTCAAATCACTCAAATCCTTACGCTTGCCCATTTTTTCCTGCTTCTAACACTTCAACTTTGAGAACAAAATGTTCACATGCTGCCTAATATATCTTACCAACTAACAGGTGAAGAGATAATCAGTGTTATTTACTTCACCTGTCAGTGGTCATAATGTTATGCTTGATCGGTGTATATATACAGTGTTATGCGAAAGTTTGGGAACCCCTTGCAGAATCTGTGAAAATGTGAGTTATTTTAACAAAATAAGAGAAAATCACTAAAATGCATGTTTTTTTTTCTTTAGAACTGTCCTGAGTAAGATATTTTAAAAATGTTTAGACAGTCCACAAGACAAAAAATTGCTGAAATGATTAAAATAACCCTGTGCAAAAGATTGGGCACCCTTGGTTCTTAATACTGTGTGTGGTTACCTGGATGATCTACGGCTGTTTTTTTCAGTGACTGTATGGTTTTGAGATCCATCTTTTCACACTTAGGACAACTGAGGGACTCAAACACAACTATTAAAAAAGGTTCAAACATTCACTGATGCTCCAGAAGGAAACATGACGCATTAAGAGCCAGGGGGTAAAAATCTTTTGAACAGGATGAAGATGGAACAAATTTTTCTTATTTTGTTGAAATATCAATTTTTGTACTGCCCTTCGGAAGCAAGAGAAGATACTTGGATGTTTCCCAGAAGACAAATTAAGTACAATTTACCTTGATCTTCAAATTCAAAAGGTTTTCACCCCCTGGCTCTTAATGCATCATGATGGACACCAAAAAAACAATACAGTCACTGCTGGAAGGGTTAAAATATTCAAAAGATACTGGAAACTGAAGAATCTGCAGGGCCTGGAAGATTTTTCTGAGGAACAGTGCTCAGTTTAACTGTTCAGAACAAACAAGCGACTCGTGAACAACCATCACAGCACAAAAAACAGCCGTAGATCATCCAGGTAACCACACACTATTAAGAACCAAAGGTGCCCAAACTTTTGCACAAGGTTATTTTAAATGTTTTATGTAAAATATCTTACTCAGGACAGTTCTAAATAAAAAAACATGCATTTTGTATGATTTCTCTTGTTTTGTTAAAATAAGGGGTTCCCAAACTTTCGCATAACACTGTGTATATGTATATATATATATACATATACACAGTGTTATGCAAAGGTTTGGGAACCCTAACCCTATTTTACATAAAACATATTTTTACATTTAAATAATTTCACATTTCTTTAACAGCATCATTTTATGAATGAAAGCCAACATTCTGATATGTCTCTATTAAATGAATATTTTTTTTCTTAATTTTAACATTAATTATAGGCGTTCAGTATAATTGAGAGCTATCATGTCTAGGAAGGAAATCCTAGGAAACATCATCAACAATATCATGATAGGAAACATACAGAAACTGATTTAAGTTCTCAAACACTTTACAATGCTAATTTATACATTAAATACAAAATAATTCTCATTAAAGCTACAAAACACATTGATTTCTTCTTTTCTTTTGTTCTTTGATTAACATTAGTGACAAATGTCAGAGCAGTAGATTTAAGAATGCGGCCCTTTGCATTCATTTAGATTTTAAGTCTGTGCTTCCAAAAAAAAAGACAAAACTGGATTTCTGGCATAATCTTGTGTGTTTTTGTTCATTCAAGCATGGAAGAGAACTTAATACTGGTACGCTGTCTGACAGAGATTCAGCCTTTAGCCCTGTATACGGGTGCGCTGTCGTGTTGCGATGTGCCGTGTTCCACAGCTAGAACCTGTCTTTCTATTTTGAACACGTCAAAGTAACTGATTCAAATCACACTTAAATGGTTTAAAGGCCTTTACATGAATAAGAGAGTGATTATATAATGTAACACTAGACGAAGGGTGACAAAATAAACGGATGCTGCATTAATTGCGTTAAATATTTTGTTTGCGTTAATCTGAAAAAAAAATATAGCATGCGTTAACGTTGACAGACCTAATATATGTAAATGTAAATGAGCTTGTGCCCACGCAAGCATAATATGTGTGTTCGACTTTGGCCCAATCCCAATTCTATTTTATACCCCGTCGCTAGGGATGAAACGATTACCGGTTTTACGATAAACCACGCTAAACTGTCCTGACGGTTAGTTTTACTGTTTAAAATATAATTATCATCGAAACCGGGTATGATTAGCGTAATTTTGACAACTCGTGGTAATACCTGTGCAGCCAGCATCTGTCTGATTTTAAGGCCCGGGTATACTTTACTTTCCGCGTCTGCGTCCGCGTCCTGCTCGCGCACAGATGCGTACACACAGCTTCTTGAGCATACTCAAACGCGCATAAGCGCGGATAGAAAGTCGCAGCAAAAGGGGGAAACACGTCAAATCTGCGTCATATTTGTGAACACCATCCGCTGTTATATAGTAATTACGCTTAAACATTAATAATTTGTAATAGCATAAGAAAAATCCCTTAATTTAGGCAATAAATCTCTTTCTTTAAAAATTCTGATAAAAAAATATACGATTCCCCAGCTAGAGAGACCTACGAAACGCGATCACAAACAGACCAGGTTAATTAGAGCGTGTTCTGCTTTCCCCGGTCTGTAATCCGGAAACGTACATCCCCTTCACGTGAACGTGCTAAACAGAGGGGTAGGGGAACGTGTAGGGATAAGGGGTAGAAATGGGATTGGGCCTTTAGGTGATGTAAACATCAATGTACCGCGAGAGCGAAACAAAAGTAGGTACTGTGCAGGGGTGTTTCTACGAATTTGTTAAACTATCATCTTTACTATGCCTAACCTAACATTTACTAAATTCATCTCTTTATGTTCTCTTAATCATCTCTTAATTCATCTCTATATAAATGTTTAATAGAAAGGGTTTCTAACTTCAGCAAACAAACATGAGGGACAGTCTTTTGTTCTTCATATAAAATAAAAAATAGTATAAGGGACAAAAATGTACTGTACCACATGTAAATGACAGTGTGTATAGTTTCAGTGTCTGCATTTAATGTGTATAAAAATCTTTTCTTTAAATAAATACTAAAATTAACCTATAAACCATTTTCCTGACCAAACTGTACCATGGAATTATGACATACTGTATGAGATATAGCCATAAAACCGTCATAAAATGTGCAATGAATAGTAAGCGTTGATAAACTCAAATTATAAACAGAAGTTTATAAACCAAACTAATTAAAAGTTGACGTAAATGCAAACATTCGGGTATTTAGGATTCACATTTTTATGAACAGGGCAGTTCTAGGTGCAGTGCTAGAGCCCCGAATAAATAGCCCTAGCGACGCCCCTGGTACTGTGTATGCTTTTAAATCCCTCTTGTGGTACTCTGATGTCATCTGCTGAAGTGTCTGCACAGATCCTTGTGAAACTGAACACACCTATTACATATGGCAGCGGAAATCTATTTAGCAATTTTTGGCATTGTGAAAAACAGTTACACGAAATTTGGATGCTTTGTCTCTCTGTGTTGTCACAAATGTATTTTTTCCTTTTACTGCTAATTTCTCCTGCAACCCCTGGAGAACCTGTTCGCGTACAACCCCCCCACACACTTTGCAGTAGCACATCCTGTATGTTTCATTGAGCGTATGTGAACATTTGTTTGTCTGTGACATGAATAAACCCATAATGTGAGATGACGTATGTGCGAGTGCGATAAGCAGTATGTTGGTTGTCAAACACATAAGTAAGCAGAGATACTGAAGTGTTAGTTCAATCAATAAACAAAATCAGATCAAATCTCAGGGCATGAGCCCTGTGTCATGTGTGTGTGTTTGTACCTTCGATTCATCGTCACTGCTCACACGAGTCTTCCCCTCCACCTCCTTACACTGAGAACAACTGCACACAACACAAAGACACACACGATGGTTTTACAACGCCTCTAGACCGATCAGCTGGAGAAGTAGATGTGACACAGTGTTTCCCATACATTGATTTATTGGTGGCGCCACACTATCAACACTGACCGATTTTGATTCAAAATAGATTTTGATTCATGATTCGCCTTTAAATTTGTATTTTACTATTTAAAACAGGTTAATTCTTTGTAAAGTAGTGATCAGCATGTTGATGCTCAGCGCCTCTCTCTCTCATGTTGTGTGCAGCGCCTCTCACGTGATCATGCACGAATGAAGGTGTTTTCAATATGTGTTCCAACGTGTACTTGCCTTTCCACGTAAACGTCAACAATCACAAATGTTAGTGACAGAGAAGATGCCTCACCGAGTTTATAAGGACTTATCAAAAGGTTAGCTGTCCCACACTTCCTTTCTTTATGTGCTCGGTGTGTCTGTGTGCGAGCTCTTACCCTGAGTTTGGTGCGCTGTGTGTGCGTGCTCACATACTGTAGTTAGCTCTGTGTAACAGTGTATTTTGCCATATTTCTGATAAATACAGTACAAACCAATTTCATGTAGCCAAACGCAAACACAACACGATGACGTCACAAATATGCAAATTAGCTTGTGACGTCATCAGCGCCACAATTCTCACAAAATCCTGGGGGAAACACTGTGACATCATCATCTTTTTTTTAATGAATTATGTGTACCTGAGATTAATGGAGGCGTAACGCAGAGTCGCTTCCTCAAACTCCTTCAGACTGTCATCAGAAGCCCCGTACTCCTTCTACACAATAAACACTTGACAACCTCACAAAGGTACTACAGCTCACACAAATCATTTCACCACCACACAAACACAACACATTTCAATCTGCGAATGTGACCCATAAACAGAGGAAGCATGGGTTCATTCTTTATTTCCAGCACTAATGCTCTCTTGAAAGCTGCTGCGCTTGAAAATGGAACATATCGCATTCAGTCAAGAAAAAATGGTGAGGGTGTCAATAATAAACCCACCTGCCAGAATTCTTCATCGCTGAACATGTTTGGACATGAAGCATCGTTCCACGTCAACTAAACGCAAAGACGTTTATTTTAAACTGGAAAGGTAAAAGCCATTTAACGTGATAACGTTTGTTGAGCGGACAGCTACAGATCATACCTGTGGCTGTTCGGCGGGCGATGCGTTCTCTTCCAGCGGCCCCGGCGGCTCCCACTGCGTCGTTCCTGTGGGAATGTGCCAGTAGTAGGTGCCAGAGGTGTCCTGCACTCGCATCCATCCAGAGGGCAGATCTGAGTCCGTTTTAAACGCGCTGCCGTCCCAGTACGACTCTACAAGCAAGAACGATGCAGATGCCGCTTTGTTTATTATGAACAAAACGGCCTCAACCGCTAACGCCTGCTGACAAAATGCAAAAAAAGAAAACAACGACAAGCGTCTTACCTGGATCTCCGTCTGGTGTGCTGCTGGCGGTGCTTCCCTGCGACAGCGACATGCAGCTGGAGTCCTCATCGCTGTGAGCTCCGTTCTTACCAAACAGCGAACAAGCGTTTCTGATGGCACCGTCACCTCCTCTCCTCTGAACGTCAGCCGCAGGCTCCGTGCTCTGGGAATTCTCCTCTTGCTCAATTTCGTCTCTCTTCTGCTCCTCATGTTTCTCCTTCAGATCGGCAGAGGAGTAAATGAGGAGCGATTCATCGCCGCTCCAATCCTGCAGCTCGGAGCAGAGAGACTTCAGAGCTTTGTTCTTCTCTTGGTGACGCCGCTGGGAGTTCTGGTTAGGGTTGGTGTTCTGCTGTTGAAGCAGATTCTGATTCTGGTCCTCTTTCATCCACTTGCTGTTGCTCTCGGAGACACTGCCATCGTTTCCCTGCTGCTCGTCATCCAGGCCTCCCATGATGCTTTGCTGCCACAGTAAGCTTGTTGTGGTGGTTGTGTCGTTCTTCATGCAGAGGTCAAGTGTGTTTTCATTCAACATCACACGTATACACGCACACACAACTGCTGGAACGACACAACACAGCACGTGACAAAGTTATAACAATAAGACAATGTAACATAAAGAAGTTAATGAGCTTATCGTGATAAAAATGTATGTGTTATAGCTTTAATAAAAGCGTTTGAGTAACAGTTAAATATTGACTTATTACGGAATATAAAATACACGCCAATGACTGTGATACGTGATTGTGTATTAAACGTTAATGAAACGATCATTCATGACGTGACAGCGCTCATACGCACATATATCAACGCTATATTATTATTATTTAATTTTTGTCATTGTCATCGTTATTACTGAATACAGCATGTGAAAACAACGTCTCTGTCTGTCTGTCTGTCTGTCTCTCTGTCTCTCTCTCTCTCTCTCTCGCTCTCTCTCTCTGAATCACATTCATTCGCGATGCATTCACGATATAAATGTGATAAATCACGCGCGTCGTTAATAAACGCTCACTCACCGTTATAATATGTCGATCACATCGATTTAACCTCGACATCAAATCCTCAATGCATCATCACCGTTATTTAGCTAACATTGCTAAGGCTAGCGCACGCACGTCACGCCGCTGACGTAGGCGGCGCTCACGCAGCAGTAGTGGTGGGTGGTGACCATAGGAGAGACGAAGCTTTCCAAAGATTCGAATCCAATGATTCACTGTTCGAAGCGTTCGAAACACCACATGCTGGCGACACCTGCTTGTCGAACCCGTGTAAAAGAAACGAGAGCTAGGCCCAAAGACATTTTACAAAACAATGACAAATCTTTTCACAACACCTTCATGTTAAATATTAGTACTTTTGTGTGTTTTACTTTGGGTCTTTGCTAATCAGATCATATGAAATTAGAAGTACTCACGTATGTGTCTTTAAAGCTGTCTATGAAACACTAGCAAAGTGATGTGATAGTGTTATGACTCAGGAGAAGGGTGAAGCTGTGTTTTAAAGGCCAAGTGTGATTTGTAAAAACATAATTATTTAATTTACCTTCATTTATTCCTTAAACTTTATAGGCCAGTTTCCCAGAAAGGGATTAGATTAAGCCAGGACTAGGCCTTAGTTGAGTAGATCATTTGGAAAATGCTAACATTTTAGTCTGTTAGCAGTGCAATCATTGTATCCCTCCCTCTTGCGAATCACCATCCAAAGCCACGCCTCCTCCGAAAACTCCGACGCTGTTGGATCGGTTCCAGAGAAGTCATGTCACATTCACCGGTGAGAAATCATAAAAGTACAAGTGCCACTTGTGGTTGGTTTAGGAGGAAGATTTCCAGGTGCATGCTCTCTGTCCATCCATTGTCTCGGTGCATGCACATCACACATGAGCGCGCTGATGACGTACGATGATGTCTGCGTGAACAAATACCTTGACTGAAAATGTGCACATGACGTATCATTGCCCTCGCACCAATGTTTCACTTTACTTATTGATTGCTAACAGGATGTTAAGAGACTTCCAACCAGCATGACAAAAAAACATTTCTGGACAGGATAGCCTACTCTGCCTTTAAATTAGGATTTTGTCGTTTTAAAAATCATACGTTTAAGCCAGTGGCGTAACTTTGTTTTGAAAAGCGGTGAGGACAAAGACGACAAAAACAGTACTTTAATAAATTGTTTATGTAATCTCCTCTGCTTATGTTCCACGCCTGACAAATCACCCAGTCCACAGAGCCCCACCTGATGCCACAAACACCAGAGCGCACAATGTTTGCATGAGTTTCAACGCAAGCAGGTGCACAAGGTAACATTGCCGGTACTTGCACATTTGCAATTTTTGTGGCGGCGCTTACACCTGCTTGGTGTGCCCAGTTTTCAAAGACAACAATAAAAAATCTAAAACTATTTCTCGACTCCTGTCCATGTTTTGCATCTGTCTTATGAATTATTTCACCACCCTGACCCTTTCTTCATAAATATATTTTGACCGGTTTCTCGACCGGCTTGATCCCGGCAGAGTTACATTTTACATTTACATTTATTCATTTGGCAGACGCTTTTATCCTAAGCGACTTAAAATTGAGGAAAACAGCAAGCGATTCGTCTAAGTAAAGCAATATTCACGAGAAGTGCTATTAATACAAAGTTTTAGATACAACGTAAAGATGGAATAAATAAGTATACAGAGAACATTAGAAAAGGAAAAGAGAAGTAGAAGGGTTTTTTTTCTTTTTTTTCTCCCACAGCCTCATCTACCCTAATCTTCAGTCTGCGCTCGCCAAGCCCGAGACCATCGATCGCCTTATCAAAAAAGAGATCGACGATAAATTTTTGATCGGTCCGTTTTCCGCCCCACCATTTGCCGTCTATCACGTCAGCCCTATCGGCGTCGCCACGACAAAAAACCTCGGGGAAAAAGTGTCTCATTTTTGATCTCTCGTCTCCCCACGGCTCCCCATTTCCAAGCAGCAACAGCCTCATTCCGCTCTAGGAATTTTCATTAGCAAGCCATCACTTTGATAAACATGCCAGACGTGGCATCTGGCTGGCCAAAGTCGACATCACTTCTGCATTTAAAGTTATGCCCATACACCCAGACTTGTTTATTCTGCATCAGTTGGCTTGAGAAATTCTATTTTTCCGTCCGTCTCACCTTCGGATGCAGAAGCAGCCCGAAAATTTTCGACATGTTGTCTATTTGCTGGATCCTCTCCAATAACTACGCCATTTTTTACCTCATTCACTTATTAGAGTGAGCGAAGTTTGATTTAAACCCTATACGGCGCCTAATTACCTTTATAGGTTAAGTGAAGTGAGTGGAGTGAGCTTGATTCATATGAAAGTGTGATCATATGTTAACTGGTATATTGAGAGCATCAGGATACAGGCTGGGTGAAAGAGCTGTGAGACGCGCGCTAGCACAAATAACCCCGCAGTACACTCAAATGCGAAGGGTACTGCTCGCATGTGTAGCCTAATACATAAGGGGTATAAATATGATGAGATCAACCATAGGCCTTTTATAACGCGATAGCGCTTTGGTCCTTTGGCGGCTGTAGACTACACCAAGGGCGTGTCTAAAATGATAACACCGACCCCCCACAAAATATGCTTTGTCCCCCCTTGTGTCCCTCCAACAGCGCAGACTGATCAGAATCCCCTCCAGCCGGTCCACACCCACACACAAAAACAAGGGGCGGAGCGTCCTGCACTCCAACTATATCAAATAACAGCCCCTTTAATCCATTTACATAAAGTGCATGTAAACGGACTGGCGACTGATCTGGCAACCAAGTGACCAAGCTTCCCCGAATGACAGTTTGGGAACCACATACTAATAATAATTAGCAGCAGTTTACAGTCAATAGCATTTTTCAATAACATTCCATTGGCATAATCATTCTTTACAATGGAAAGTGTGAATGGGCTTGTTATTATCGAAATGTAACTGATAAAACACAACACTGCTGTTTTACAACAATAGCCTATATAATTTTCTGTTAAAAATATATAAGGTTGTAGCATTACTGATGCAATAAGGTGTTAATGCAACCTGTCTCTCATAACTTTTAAGATGTTGCGCTTGTTATTACATCATATGGCAAATCTATGGCCCACACTTTAGTACAAGAGGTGGTGGATATGCACCTCAAACTTAAGTTGTCACCCACCATTAAAAAGGAAAAGAAGAATTATGTCAGAAGAATTATGTCACATGATCACGTCAATATGGCAGATGACGTCCGGATCGCATTCATACTACATTCGTTCAGGCAAAACAGTACATACCCATTTAGCCCAAGTTAAGTAAGTTCTTACTGAAATTAAGTACCTACTCAGTGAGTATGCAGTTTCAGATTCAGCCTTAGTGGTTTCTCTTACATGTGTTAGTTTCAGTTTTATTTCCATTGTTGTTTAACACATTACCTCAAGACATTTACATTTATGCATTTGGCAGACGCTTTTATCCAAAGCAACTTACATTACATTGTACATTTTGTATAGTAAGCAAGTGGGGGTTAGGTGCCTTGCTCAAGGGCACCTCAGCTGTTACCCGCCAGCCCTGAGAATCGAACCAGCAACCTTCTGATCATGAGTCCAACTCTCTAACCACTGGGCCACGATTGCCACACACAAAAGTACTCAACACTTCGGTATGGAATGTGATAACGGTTACAATTCTTTATCATAGTTTCTTTTTAGTCACATTTTGATTTGTTTTTCTGACTTTTCTTAAATTACTCACAAGAAGATCCATTGAGACCGGTGGCCTGATAGAAAGTCATCATAAATGCTGTGCTCACCCAGAAAATTTAATAACAGCTTGATAGTCCGACTCGTGAGATTGTTTCTATTCATTGAATATTTCTTAATAAATCTACAATATGGATATACACTGTATTGGCAAAAGTATTGGGTCACTCTATCTAATAAACAGGTTTGATGACTTTAGTACAAATCTTAATGCTGCAGCATATCATGATATTCTATAGAACTGTGTGCTTCTAATTTAACAGCAACCGTTTGTGAAGAACCCTTTTCTATCCCATCATGATAATGTCCCTGTGTAAGAGACAAGATTCAGAAAGAAATCATTGATTCAGTCAGTGTGGAAGAACTTCACTGGTCTGCATAAAACCAAGTCCTGAACCCAGCTGAACACATTTGGTGTCATTTTAAATGCAGACTTTGAGCCAAAAACTCATCACTTCACATCAATGGCTTGTACACATGGGCACAGCCAATTTGGAACAGAAAAAAGGTGCTTCCAAAACTGTGTATATGACACAGTTTCCTAAAAGGGTATATGAAGCAATACACTGAGGCACGTTTGATGTATATAGCTCAGATGTTGATTTGTTTGGTTGGTTGTTTGTTTGTGTAAGGCTTAGGGGTTGCTGACAGACAGACTGCTTTTACTGGACTATGATGTAGTCACACCTGCCTCACAACATAACTTCATTTTACACCCACACACGCATGGAAACATATAATCTCTACATGACTCTTTTAAAAGGTGTGGTCACCCATAAAAAAATCTGAAAAATAAAAGATTAAGTCGCAATAGTTTAATTTGTTGTTTTTTGTCATAATAACAACTTGTTCATGGGATGTCATGGGTTTATTAAAGGTCCAGTGTGTAGTTTTTTGGAGGCTATACTAACAGAAATGCAATATAATATACATAACTATGTGTTCAGTGTGTAAAGATCTTACATAATGAAGCGTTATGTTTTTCTTATCTTAGATCAAGCTATTTTTATCTACATACACCGTGGGTCACCTTAAATGGAATTCTCCATGTTGTTTCGACAGTATCCCTAAATGGACAAACTGCTCTACAGAGCAATACGTAATACATATTTAGTAACGTATTTAGTAAATATGTTATATCTTTTGGAAAAGAAGCGAAAACGTGACTACATCTTAATCCTCTGCCTCCGTATTTTAAATACCGGGTTTTATCTATGTAAAAAGGCCACGACACCTGGGCTTCACCTGAGAGGCAGAGTTTTGTACTCACTATTTTACATATGCATGAGAAAAGTATGCTGGTGCAAACAACTATAAAGGTTCATGGAATAACTCCACCTGCTTCATCACGGAAGACTTAGATTCTCTGGTTTCTCTTACACGTGTTAGTTTCAGTTTTATTTCTATTGTTGTTTAACTCGTTTGATCACATTACTTCAAGAGTAGTCAACACGTCAGTATGGTATGTGATGACGGCAGGGCCGCCGCCACCTACAGGCAGAGCAGGCAGTTGCCTAGGGCCTCAGGGTTGGAGGTGGCTCCATAATTGGTTTCTAACTTTGGTTTCTAAAATGTTTCTAACTTTGACACACATGGCATCAGAGTACTGAGAGAGTGTTCTAAACGCATACGCAGCAGTCTACTTGAGTCTTGTGTGTGTGTGTGTGTGTGTGTTCACTACTGTGTGTGTGTGTGTGTGTGTGTGTGTGTTTGTGTTTGTGTGTGTGTGTGGGTGTGTGTGCGTGCGTGTGTGCGTGTGTGTGTGTGTGTGTGTGTGCGTGCGTGTGTGCGTGTGTTTGTGTGTTCACTACTGTGTGTGTGTGTGTGTGTGTGTGTGTGTGTGTGTTTGTGTGTGCGTGCGTGCGTGCGTGCGTGCGTGTTCACTACTCTGTGTGCGTGTGTTCACTACTGTGTGTTTGTGTGTTCACTACTGTGTGTGTGTGTGTGTGTGTGTGTGTGTGTGTGTGTGTGTGTGTTCACTACTGTGTGTTTGTGTGTTCACTACTGTGTGTGCGTGTGTTCACTACTGTGTGTTTGTGTGTTCACTACTGTGTGTGTGTGTGTGTGTGTGTGTGTGTGTTCACTACTGTGTGTTTGTGTTCACTACTGTGTGTTTGTGTGTGTTCACTACTGTGTGTTTGTGTACGTTTGCCCATTTTAACTTTTAATCAATTTCTCATTTGAAGATCGCGCACAATGTGACGGCAGTTCTCATACAGCGCAAGGCTACAGAACTATGTTCTCTATCGCGTCTTTTTGCACATCTTAAATACTGTGAAATACAAGGTTATAACAAAAACATACAAGATTTACATATAAACAGTGTGTTGTGTTTTAAGTGAATGTTAAGAGTCGGATGTGTATCAGTATACCGGATCAGTGAATTAAAGAGACAGTAGCCTAAAAACCTGCTGCTGTTTTTGTCGTCAACGTTAATAAAACAACACAAAATCACTACCTGCTCCTGACTGAAAATGTTTTGTACCTTTATTTTAAATCAGTGTTTATTTAACTCATATAGTGAAGAAACAGTGTTTTATTTCTACATTATTCAGTTTCTTTGTTAAATTGTATGTGTGTTCACGACTTGAAGTGTGTGTGTTCAGTATTCACTGGTTGGGTTAAACGCAGAGGTCACATTTCGTGTATTATCTGACAAATAGGTAACTTTCTTTTTCAAAATGCTACTGTATTGTTATATTCTTATATATATTGTCTTCTGTGGTGGAATATACCAGCCTCCACCCAAACTGCAGCATCCTTCACAACCTTCAAAAGACAACTCAAAACATACCTGTTCCACATCTATCTGACTAACCAATAACTGTTCATGTTTTGTCTAATAAAAAACACACAAAAAAACACTGTTTCATTGTGTTTAATTTCTCCCTTGCCTACTTCAGCTTAATCTTTCTAGTAATAGCCTTGTAAACTATCGGTACTGTTTAGCGTGTTGACAAAATGTTTTATGCTCTCCTACTTGTCAGTCGCTTTGGATAAAAGCATCTGCCAAATGAATAAATGTAAATGTAGATCCACTGTACCTAATAGAACAATAAAAAGATGAAATAAGATTTTGTCGACCTCTACTTTGGCCTAAATAGTCTGCCATTTTTTCCTAATTGTAAAGTAAAACAACACACTTACAGTATCCCTGCACTTGTCCACCAATTAAGACAAGTAACTAAAAACTGAAGTTAGTCCATTGGCCCTGTCTTTGAATGTAAAAAGAGAACAAACTGTAGAAGAGCAGCTTTTCTGCAGATGACTGGTTTTAAGTCAATTATTTTGCTTGCTTTTTTAATTTTACATATATACAGTAGGCTAAACTCATCCAAAAACTGGTGGCTGCAAAAAAAAACTGTCAATTAAACCTGACAATTAAAAATGGACTTTTTAATAAGATTATTAACTTGTTAAAAAAGACGTACTTTTTACAGTGAAAGGTGGAGGGGACGGAGGTGCTGTGAGGGCCTCAAAAATACATTTTGCCTAGGGCCTCCAAATGTTTAGAAGCGGCCCTGGATGATGGTTACAATTCTTTACCATGGTTTCTTTTTTGTCGCGTTTTGATTGTTTTTCTGAATTTTCTTAAATTACTCACAAGAAGATCCGTTGAGACCGGTGGCATGATAGAAAGTCATCATGAATGTTGTGCTCACCCAGAAAATGTAATAACAGCTTGATGGTCCGACTCGTGAGATTGTTTCTATTCATTGAATATTTGTTAATAAATCAACAATATGGTTATATGAAGCAATAAGCTGTGGCACATTTGATTTGTTTGGTTGGTTGTTGCAGTCACACCTGCCTCACAACATATCTTCATTCCACACCCACACATGCATGGAAACAAATATCTCTACATGACTCTTTAAAAAGGTGTGGTCACCCATAAAAAAATCAGAAAAGAAAAGATTAAGACACAATAATGTTTAGTTTGTTCTTCAGTCAAAGTAATGAACACTCCTCTCATATTAAATTGCAGTATTCTAATGACATAGAGAACAATAACAGTGATATGATGGTAGAGAGTTTTCATCTCACTAAAGGAGATCTAAAGGAGAGGAACCTAGAAAACATGAGAGAGAGACAGTGGGCATAAATAATAACCCATTAATTTACAGACCAATAATTAGACATTTTAGACATTGTTTATTGTCTGGTGTCTTATGAGCAGATGTTAAATTATAGTCATATATGTATATATACATGATGTGACGTGAAAGCAACATTCCCTCTGCTAAATATTTTCATTTTCATCTTAAATGTTTTATGTTATTTATAGTCGGTTCTGGATTGAGCTGGTTTAGGCAAGACTGATGCCATCATTGACTTATTTAAAGTTCAATGAATGTGAAAATAAATGGTTCACCCATAAAGGTTTATTGTGTCTGAATCAGCCATTCATGAGAATGAATTGTTACCTTTTAAGCAATAGGCGACAACATGCACTAATATTTCACATAAGTAGTTATTCCTTTTGTTAAATTGTAGTTAAAGAAACAGTGCACCCAAAATTAAAATATAATCTGTTATTTGTGCATATATTCTTTTCTTTAGCCGAGCACAATCTGAGTCACAATATCCAGACTCCTCCTAGTCTTGACATTAAACAGTGGTCTCTTTTTTAAGCTAAAAAAAAGCTCAACCATTCATCATAAAAGTAATCCACAGGACTCCATGGGGTTACAGTTTTTCTCAGTTGCTTTTCAGCATTTCTCAGATCAGAAATTAATTTTTCAAAACACATTGTTGTTCAACCTCCACATCATCAAGTCAGTTGTGCACAACATAAAAGCAAATTCTCATTGTTTTGGCCAAATTGCAAATGCTTTGGTACAATCATGCAGATGATTATGTACAATTGTCTGCTGTTTCCTACATTTTCAGTTGCTTATGTCATTTTCATCAAAACACATTATACTGGTTTTCAGTTGAATAGTCTTATACCTGAAAACGTTTAGAAATTAGTTCATTGCCTAAACCATTAAATACAAAATGGTTGACCTTTCTGTCATAATCTCATAAGCGTGCTTTCTATAGATTTCTTTTAGACTTTTTGTGAACTGAATTGATAAATAGCTCTTAAGTGAATCTTGATTTTCACTACAGTAATGAAGGGGAATGTGTGAAGTGTTAGATCACAGGACGTGTACAAATATTGAACTCTAGTTCCTCATTCAGCATTGCACATAGAGTACAACATTTTGCTTGCTACTGTAAAAACATTTTGAAACCTCAAACATTTCTGTAAATTTAAGAAACATACTGTTGCCACAATTTAGAATTGATAGTTGTGGCAATTGAAAAATGTAGGGCCGTTTAAGTCACAGTACATGTTGGAATCCATGTTTCCCTCAATAAAGCGCAACTCCCCAGTACCAGCAGCACTCGTGCAGCCCCAGACCATAATGCTTTATTTTCACTAGAGTTCCTTTTATAAATTTATAAACTTTCAAAACTGGATTACTGTAATGCTCTTCTGGCGGGTCTCCCAGCCTGTGCCTTCAAACCTTTGCAAATGATCCAGAATGCTGCAGCATGTCTGGTCTTCAATGAGCCCAAGAGAGCACATGTCACACCTCTGCTCATCTCTCTGCACTGGCTCCCAGCATTAAGTTCAAGGCACTGGTGCTTGCTTACAGAACAGCCACTAACACAGCACCCATCTACCTCAACTCTCTCTTACAGACCTACATCCCCTCCAGAAGTCTGCGGTCTGAAAACGATCGCCGCCTCGTTGTTCCTTCACAAAGAGGCATGAAATCCATCTCAAGGACATTTTCTTTCACCGTTCCCTGCTGGTGGAACGATCTTCCTGTATCCATCAGGACGGCTGGATCAATCTCACAATTCAAAAAACAGCTGAAGACCCTCCTCTTCCGTGAGCACTTAACTCTCATAAAAAAAGCTCTACCTCTCTTTTCTAATGTTCTCTGTATACTTTCTTGACGTTGTATCTGAAATCGCTTGCTGTTTTCCTCAATTGTAAGTCGCTTTGGATAAAAGCATCTGCCAAATGAATAAATGTAAATGCACAGCTGCTTTGTAACATTGAAAATTGTAAAAAGCGCTATATAAATAAACTTGAGTTGAGTTTGGTTTGAGCTCCAGTAGCTCATCTGTTGGATTGGACCACACAGGTCAGCATTCGCTCCCCACATGCATCAATGAGCCTTGGCCACCCATGAGCCTGTTACTGTCTTTGCTCTTGGTTGGTGATGAAGTTGCCTGAGCTTGAGCTGGGATGGTCAGTCAGTCCGCAGGCTCCAGGAGGATGGCACAGGATGTAGTTAGGGATGGGCATGTGACGTTCATCTGGGCCTCGCATGGGCCTGCTGTTCATTACGTTTTTGAAGAAGATGATAATTTGCATTTGATTTAAAGTATTGCATAGTATGCATTATGTGAATGCTTGGCTGAAAAGATGCGCCTTTAATCTAGATTTAAACTGGGAGAGTGTGTCTGACCCCCGAATAGTATCAGAAAGGCTATTCCAGATCTTAGCTGCAACATATGAAAAAGCTCTACCCCCTTTGGTGAATTTAATTATCCTATGTGTTACCAAAAGTCCGGAGTTTTTAGGTCTTAGGGAGCGTGATTGGTTGTAATGTGATAGAGGCTCTGTTATGTATAGGCACTAAGCAGGAGCTAAACCGTTTAATGCTTTATAAGTAATTAAAAGAACTTTAAAGTTGATACATATTTAATGGGTAGCCAGTGAAGAGATTGAAGAGAAGAGAAAATTGGTGTTATGTGATGGTATTTTCTGGACCTTGTTAGAACCCTGGCAGCTGCATTTTGTACTAACTATAATTTGTTTATTGATGATGCAGTACCACCACTAAGAAGTGCATTACAGTGGTCGAATCTCAAGGTCATAAATTTGCATGATTGGCTGACGGAGGACCCTAACCTTAACCCCTAACTGCCGGATCTGGGGCCTCATTTATAAAATGTTGGTTAGAAACTGTCCTAAATTTGATTTTACAAAAATTTCTCAAAGTGCGTACGTGTGATCCATAGAACCAGGGCTGGCATAAGCTCAGCTGCCACTCTAGGAAAAACACAATAATTCTGCTCATCTTCTTGAAGACATCAGATCTATTGCTTATGTTTGCACAATGCTCTATCACATCAAAAAGCTTTATATGTTGATGCTTGTTGTATTTAAATGTATATAGTTATATTACTTTAAATGCTATATTTAATTTGTATTAATTGATTATAAACTGATATAATAAATTATTAATATAATTATTATTAATTATATGAATTCGACATAATTATAATAAATTAAATAAAAATATAATTATTAGTTATTAATATAACCTAACCATATTACTATATATTAATATTATTAATATAACAATTAGCAGCAAAACATTTTTACTTTAAATGAGATACAAAGGGAGTGGCTTCACTGCATCAGGTATATATGTCACTTTTTCCTCAGAGCTGATTGGTTCGGTATTGGTTTGCAGTCTCTAACCCAAAATAAAATCCTGCTTCAGACCAGGGTACCCGTGTAGTGTAAGTTACCACAGCAATGAAACCCACACAAAACTAACCCACCTTCTTGAGCCGGAAAACTTAAGAGTTTGCTCTTGACTAAATGCAAACTTAACTAGGTAAAACCCAAAACCGGCTTCATGCACACATAATGATTATTACATTTACTGCAATCCTTCTGATGAAGTCAAAGATTTATTTTTTATAGTGAACACTTGAAAGATAAGAAAACAGTGGATGAGTGGTTTCTATTTCCAGTGTCATGACAAGCCGTCATTTGTTCATGTTTATTTTTACAATTTAAAGGGGCGTTTTCCCGACAGGATTTAATCCTAGTCCCAGACTAATTTACAGTAAATGTTAGAGGTGTCTTGATCAAAAGCAACTTGCACTGACATGATCTTAAACTACAGTAGTCAACATTTGAAGTGGATCAGAACGGGTATTCTTCTTGTCTTAAAACAAGTTTGATGAACCACTTCAAATGTTGACTGTTTTTTGTAAAGTATATTTTTAAAACGATTTAAATATCCCAATTTAACTAAGGCCTAGCCCTGGCTTAAACATCCTTGCCTGGGAAACTGCCCAAAAATGTAGATGTATTGTTCATTGTTATTTCCAGTTTTATTGAAAAACTGATGTTGATGAATTGTGAAACAATGGAGGAATCATCTGTTGTGCTTAAAATCGATCAAATCAACAAAGACACAAAACAGATCATCATGTTCTTATTCTTTACAGGCACATTTAACACACGCACCATATCTCGTTTTTTAATGCGAAATCATTCGCAATGTATGTCAATATAATAATAAAACAATATATGTCTGAAGATACGAAAGCAAGATGAATAATTGCTTATCTAAGGCATAAAGGAGAAAGGAATGAAAACTGTACAGACACAAACTATTATTATATTGCATCAAGAAACAACAGTAGCATCATATAGAGAACAATCAAACTTAACAACAGTCAGTTCCTGTTTAAAAATCTACTTCATACATACAAAGAAGAAATCCTCCTCCCTTTTTCCCCACATGAGTAATGTTTAGAAACCCAATCCATGTAATAATAAATCACTTGTATTCCACAGGCTCATCACCGTCTTCTTTAAGCAGACACGTGCGTACAAGAGCCTCGGTGACGCCGTACGGATCGCAGTTGGCAGCCGGACGACGATCTTCAAAGTATCCCTTCTTTTCTTGACCTACAGCTCGTGGGATTCGGATGCTAGCGCCACGGTTAGCCACTCCAGCGGAGAAATCATTGATGTTTGATGTTTCGTGCCGGCCGGTCAGGCGTCTAGCATTATCCAGACCTCCTTTAGGGTCATAGACACGGATGTGGTACTTGTGTCTCTTGGACAGGCTCTCAATGGATGTCTCAATATGTCTAACAGGAAAAGAAGAGTTGGATTAGCAAACAGCCGCACATGAAAAGCTACAGCACGTGTGAAGATTATTGATGTTGTTCTTCATCCCCACACACGCACGCACGCATGCACACACACACACACACACACACACACAAACTTCATTTCTTCAACTGAACACAAATGCCATTGTGTTTTCTTTAACATGTTGAAGCTGTAAAAAACAGAAACATTAAATGGCCCTATTGGAACAAAAACAATGCAGCCAATGCAAATCATTATCAGGTCAAATGTGTGTGTGAAGCCCTATTCGCACAGGATTAGTGTTACCTGGAGACCTCTGGTCATTTCTAATAACTGCGGAACTTGTCTGTAATCTTACTTCACTTTGTAGTAAAAGTACCTCCGTAAAAATGACCTACCATATTTGGCCAGATTTTAGTCCCATGGGAATCGGCATCTCTGTGATTTGGCGGGATCATATATCATTTTTAACAAGGTTTTTGTTTCCTGTGGACCTGCGTCAGAGTGGTTTGATGTGCAGGGTCATTTCGCTATACACTAGGGTTCTAGGGTGAGTGGATATCCAGGGCTTAGCACAGAGACATCCATAAATGTGTCAGAATAAACAGCCTACACATTTTAAAAACATTTGGGAATGTTCACATTTTGTGTCTAAAAATGTGTGGAAACGCAAGTGACGTGCGAAAAGGTTGCAGCAAAGGATACATGGATTTCTAGTGCCGCATGCACGGCAGGAACTTTCAGCTAATCAGTAAATGTGAGTAATATCACAGGTTTCAAAATTCAGGTTATTTCGAAATCACACGAGGTACGCATACTGTCAGTGTGTGTATTTACACAGTAGAAATAAGACAAGTGCATTGTTTTTGTCAAGTCAAGACATCAGGTTACCTGCTGAACCTTAAGAAAAAGGGACGCATGAACATGGATGAAAAAAATCATCATTTACTTTGGAATTATTTTTGAGCCAATATGAATGAACGCAAACTTTTAAGAAACAATTGAGAATACATTGAGAGAGAAGAAAAACATTTGAACATTTGAAACGTTCTTCACCTCTGTCCATTTGTGACTGTGTTAGCATTAGGGCTCTCAGAGCCATTAGTTTGTTATCTGGTGTGAGATTTGTTTGGTCAGAGTGAGAGCGTGAGAGAGAGTCTGAAAGTGTGTGTGTGTGTTATTGAGCATGAGATTGAGATATGATTTCAGGGCCTCCCAAAAAAACCTGAAGTTGAAAATAGAGAAGAAGTGCTTAGCAGTCTAACTTTAAAAAGACTGTGAACTATGTAGTACTCAATTATAGAGTGTTTCAGCAATACATTTATAATGTGTTTAGAAACAATTCTTGGACTTCCCTTTACGCAGACGTTAAAGGAGAAATATTGCCAAGCTAAAACCAATATTATTGTTTGTATTTGATGTAATGCAGTGTGTTTATACGTTTTAAGGAGGAAAAAACACATTATTTTCCACATAACGTACATTATTGTATCTCCTCTATGCCCCGCCTTCTGAAACGACTCTCTTCTGCCGTGTACTCTGATTGGCCAGTTGAGCTGTGCGTTGTGATTGGTTAAATACCTTCCAGAACGAGGCCTATTGTCAGTTTATCGCTTCTCTCACTCAGAGACATTTCGTGTCATAACAGTTGCAAACACAGTTAGCTAATAACAGCAGCGTCAGATTAAACCAGCGAAGTAAAACCGCATATGAGGCCAGACAGTGTGTGAAAGATCACAGCGCGCAACTCTCATGCCGGAACGATCATCAGTTCGACTCGCCACCCACACGGAGTGGATTCGCCAGTTATAATAAATACAAGAACATAAGTGGATAAAGAGTAAAATCAGCATCGGTTTTGCTTTCAACCCTAGTTAGGAGAATGAAACCAACGGATCGATCAGAAGGACGCTTTACAGATGTATGGTTTTATTCTGTCTTATGCATTTGCACGGCTGCAGCATCACAGCTGTGATAACTAAAGATCCGCCTTCTTCTTTGCATGTACATTTGGGCGGCGTCACGCAACAAACTGAGGCGGACTGACGTGGCACTGTAGGGTCATGTCTACATGAGCTGTTTCAGGCAGTTCAGTGAGATCAATCGCTTTTAGAAAGAATATATATTTTCTTCTGATACTTTGATTTTGGCAATTATACGTGTCTAATGCATGCATGGGCAACTTGTAACACACCAAAAACACAGGAAATCGCTTTAGATAAAAGCGTCTGCCAAATGCGTAAATGTAAATGTACTTCTTGGCTGACTCTCAAATGATTCGTTTGGCAATTCATCTGTCTAATCCCCTCCTTTCTGTGAGCCTACTCTGATCTGATTGGTCAGATGGTCTATTCTGCTGTGATTGGTCTAGCACGCACAGCGTGTGTTCAAGTTTTCACTGGCGGTCCAAGCAAAACGTAGGCGGGCTTTGCACCAAGTGATGCAAATCAGTCACGGAAATGAAACTTGGCAGACTGCTTACATTTACACACAGCAACATTACACGCTCCATGAAATGTAATTTTAAGGACATTGTAATAGTTACTCTTTAATAAAACACATAATGAATCAGCTAGGTAAAAACAGAACTGTACAGATACTGTAACTACTTCCAGATCGCTCTCTAAAATCCGCTCCACTGACTTCACTAGTGGCTGTCCGACTCCGGAATGCAATCGCGAACAGACCGGGGAAGCCGGACGCATTCCGTTTCCCCCGGTCTGTTCGTGATCACATCCCAGAGCCAGAGGTCTCCCCCTCCATCCGGGGAATCGGAACATGTGATCGCGTTAGGTGTGTGGTGCGCTATTTTTGGTGGAAAAGTCCAGGGACACTTTTTAGGCTGTAATCCACAACACTTGATATGACTACAGCTGACGGTGGCATGTTTTAAGTTTGTGATGAACATCGCCGCATCTCCTTTGATGTAGGAGCTAGCAGTGACGTATGATGACAAATGACGGCGTAGTAGTGGTGTCCCATTTCTTAGGGTATGTTTTCAACCTCTCCCCTTGTCACTCTGTTTTAAGGGGAAGGGGCGAGGGGTAGGCGAAAGGGTTTTAAAACAGAATTAGGATTGGGCCTTACTTCAATCCGCCTTCCTCTCGCATCTCTTTGGTACTGAAGTTGGTGTGACAGCCAGCTCCGTTCCAGTTGCCCGTCATGGGTTTTGGGTCTAAAGAAGCCACAACACCAAAGTCTTCACAAATTCTGTGCAGGATGAAGCGGGAAATCCACAGGTGATCTCCCATCTCAATGCCTTCGCACGGGCCGACTTGATATTCCCACTAAACACATAACAACAACACCACCACCACAGTAACTTTAGCAGATGAAAACATACGACATGAGCTCATTGTCATGGTTTTGAGGGTACCTGACCTGTGAAGGCATGACTTCAGCGTTGGTGCCGCAGATTTCCACTCCAGCATATAGACAGGCTCTGTAATGTGCCTCCACGATATCTCGCCCGTAAGCTTTATCAGCTCCCACGCCACAGTAATACGGCCCTGAAAAAACAAAAGTCTTCAATCCAGGCACACTTCACACCATCAGTCAGGACAACACAACACACATGATTCATGATACCTTGAGGACCAGGGAAACCATTGGCGGGCCATCCAAATGGACGATCATCTATGCCAAGAAGAGTGTACTCCTGTTCCATTCCGAACCATGGGTGCTGATCCCGCACCATGTCCATCACCTTCTTACATGTGTGACGCAAATTGGTTTCTTGACGGAGATAATGAGAAGGTTCAGTTTGTGCAATATGTGCTGTGGTATGACGTTATCTTGTAAGCAACATCAATGAGTCACCTGCAGGTTTGCGGTTGTATTTGAAAACTTCACACAGCACCAGTTTGTTGGGATCTTTTCTGAAGGGATCTCTGAACATGGCTTGAGGGATCAGGTACATGTCACTGTTAGATCCTTCGGACTGATACGTGCTCGAGCCATCAAAGTTCCATTCGGGGAGTTCTGAAGAGAACCAGCACAACAAAATCAACACCACATATCTTCACTGACAGTAACCATTAGGGGTGTAACGATACACCAATTCCACAGTTCAATTCCGTTCACGGCTTTAGAGCCACGGTTCGGTTTGGTTCAATGTGGGTGCAGCACCAGCAATGCTAAAAAAAAAAAACCCACTACATTTACTATTAACTTCATAATAACAACAACAATTTAACTTCTTAACTTTATACATTGGCTTGACATTTCTCTTTGGAAGACAGTCATTTAAGTGTTTCATATTTAGAAAAATACAGCTAATAATTGTTTTATTGTCATTAGTTGTTTAAGTTGTTCTAATTAGTATTTAATCAAATGTAAAGGAAGAAAAAAAATTGTGATGTAAGGCAAAATGACGAGTCACGTGAGATGAGCAGCGCGTACAGTAGGGAGAGCATCTGTGGCACTGCCTGCCATTGTACAACAATAAAAATTAGCATTTCGTTATTTTAAAAACATTAATGAGCAGAACCTCATCAAGAAGCTAATTTTACTGACGATGTAGATTGTACAACTTGCATTTGTTTTATCCGCATAGCGTTGCGCTCTTTCTAGTGCATGTAGTGCCAGTTTTAGATAAAAAAGACTGCGCTTTGTCTTGAGCTTTGAAGGATTTGATGAAAAACAATCAAGGGTTCATTTACTCAGTGTAGGAGAGAAGGATTGACAACATGATGAAACGTCAAACAAAGGTTTCATTATGTTGAAAGATTGCTTAATGTTAAAAAGACTTTAAACAGTAAAAACAGAAAATAAAATATAAAACATGTATTTTATGTCTTGTCTCCTTCACTGAACACAACTATTATTAGATTTGGACTTTTATTGAATTAAAACCACATGCTTTGAAGTGCATCTGAAAACAAATTCAGTTATAAAGTGAATGTTTTTCCACACCAAACCCACTCCTTTAGTTTATGTTTTGTTTAATTTGTAAAGACCTTTGTCTAAATGCAAATGCAATTTTTTATTATTAATGTAACTTAGTATTCAAAACAAGCACTTGAAACAGATTTTGTCTCTTATAGCTGAAGAGTCCACAGTGAAAATATAGTGATAATACCTTCAATGGTTTTGGGTTCAGAATCCAGAGTTCTGCTCTTACACCTCAATCCTTCTCCACTTCCATCAATCCAGATGTACATCAGCTGAACTTTATCACTCTGACGCAGATCCATGTACTGATGTTTCACATCTTTATTCAGTTTACAACTCACTGAAGTGCTCATGTTTGTGCGATATCAAACCTACAGTGACACACAAACAACAACTGAACTCGTCCAACACTCTGTGGACAAAAGATTCACATCTGACATCAGATTTTTAGGGAAGCATCGATTGCTTGTGACACTGAATCCAGTAAATAAATGATCCATGTTCAGTTTGACAAATGATAAATATCACGTCTAAACACAAAACCAATACAGACTGTGTAGTTAACACAATTTATTTAAATGATTGACATCACTGCTGAACTAACAACAACTTCTGACTGACACAAGTCATTTAAATAAAATATAAATCCTCGACATACTGACCGTGTCAGAAGAAATGAAGATATGTATCCAGTGAAATTTCTCCGTCTAATTTACTCTCTTCTGTCACTGTCACGTATATTTCACTTAAGTTTTAAAGCGACGCTCAGGTGACGCGCTGCCTGATTGGATGGAGAAAATCGTGACTGGAGCACCACGAGAGGGTTTTCCAAATATGGGCGCATCCGCTGGAATCTTGTTAAACAATACTAACAAAACATAAAGTGACATTAAAGCATTTTAATGAGTTTAGGTAGAAAAATAAACGTGAATCTACATGCTAAAGAAATGTTAAAATATCAGTAAATACGACTGTAATCGAATGTAACAAAAACGAGTGCCATGACGCCACCTACCGTCGCTGTAAAAAACAACAACAACACGGCATCTCGGAAGTCGCAACAACTCATGTACAACACATGAACAGGGGGCTTTTCCGGAAAGCTGGTTATGTCACATATCCTAACCCCGGGTAAGTTTAGAATCAGAATCAGAAGAGCTTTATTGCCAAGTGTACTTGCACACACAAGGAATTTTCTTTGGTGTTGGAAGCTACTGCTAGCTACACACATTCAACACAACAACAAGACAAATTATAATAAAGATTTACAGTGTAAAAGATATAAAAAATAAAATATGCATATATAAAAAGGGACTATTGTACAGAAAATGGGAGTAAAACATATAAAAGACATTGTACATGGTAGTAGCCTATATTGTTGAATTGAAATATTGACAGATGATGTGAAATGTAAAAGTGACCTATTTGTCAGATACCTGAAATGTGACCTCTGCATTTAACCCATCCAGTGAATAGTGAACAGTCACACACACACTTCAAGTCGTGAACACACATCCACCCGGAGCAGTGGGCAGCTAACACTGCAGCGCCCGGGGAGCAAACACATGTACAATTGTGAAAATGGATACTGTTGTAAGCAGAAGTAGTTTTATGTGCATGTAGAAATAAATGAACATGTAATAAGGCATTATAATATATGCTCCATGAGTAGTAAAAAATAAGTGGGATATTGCTCTTTAGGAGCAGTTAACTGTTCAAGAGGGAGATGGGGCCTGGGGGAAAACTGCATCTGTGTCTGGAAGTCCTGAGGCCCGTTTCAGAAAGGAGGTTTAGTTAAAACTCAGAGTATGTTAACCCTGAAATGAGGGAAACTCTGGGTTTTCCGTTTCAGAATGGGAGGTATGTCAAACATGAGAGAGCAGGATATGTCAAGCCTGTTTCTAAAAGAGAGGAAACTTTGAAACTCAGAGTCAGTAACCATACTGTAAGGGACCACCCGCTGGTCCAATGACGGTATCCAGAGGCTTCACACGTGTTCCTGCCTTTCCTTTGTTTAATGGAACAATCATTTAAATGAAATTCATCTTTCATTAAATTACCTCTATTTTAATAATACTTGAATTTCTTATGTACTTTAAATTTATCTTTATCAAATTATGTAATTTGGATACATGTTTAATTTATCTGTTTACTCTGAACTATACACTCATCCGATTCTCATGTCGCAGCCGGTCGGCCGGCACAGAGAATCAGTCTTGGTCACTGCCAGAGTGTCCCAATAGATCATTGCTGAAACGTACCTTTTTGGTCACCTTAGAGTATTAACACTGAATGAGAGTAACAATTATTTCTAACCAGAGGTCATGACCACTCCACAGATATAAATAGACCAACCTTATTTATTCTAATGGCAGCTTTGTGTAATCATGCCATAGTTTCCTATGTACACTTAGAATAATATTACAATAGTCAGAGTCTGAGATTTACCCTATTTAGATCGGTCAGACAACTCACGTGCTGTTCTACACGGAAACATTAAACAATCTCTAAATCTTAAGTACACTTAAACTAGTGCCAAATCTCTAGAATTCTCAGCTGGTGTGTTCCTAGACAGGATTCTAGTCCGTCACTAACCTGAAACGGGATATGCGATAACATGGATGTAACGGGACACTTTACGTATATATCAATTCAGAATAATGTAGAATAAATTCAAACATGACAATTTATTAGCCAGGTATAGAAAACAGAATTCACAACCCAATTGAATAATCAAATGTCAATCAATGTCAACCAATAGAAAACCATTAAAAGAATAAAGAGAAATACAGTGTTGAATACCTGACCAATACCTGACACAGCAACTTATGCGGGAGATCTGTAGATTCCTAGATATTTTTGGCAACTTTCCTTAAGTACCCAGACAGAACAAAACAATATGTAAATATTCTTTAAGAATAAGAATTTGGTTGTGATTGGGTCTTGTGGTCCAAGGGGCTGCACTTCATCTGCATACAGTAGGTGATTGGTGGAAATGACCAGATGTGGGAATATGTCCCAACACTGAGTGAAGTTTGTTAATCGTTATTATTACATTCTGTTGTTATGGGAGTGAGACCATTGTACCAGTTGCATTGAGACCTTTCGAATGATATCAAACATATATATGTTTTGTGTATATGTGTTGTGTGTTATATGTGTGTAGCTTTCAGGTGGTCTTTTGGGTGTCCTGTGCTGAGTGAGAGGGAAAGAAGGAACAGTTGGGGGTACAGGGTGGGGTGTAGATTCTTGATTCACTGGTAGGAGTTGTTTGAGATGTAGATGCTATCTCTGTAGGGAGTTTGCTGTACCGGAGGAAGCCCGTTGTTTCTCACAAGAAGGTATCCATTTGGTTCAGATCTCCCACTGTTGTGAGAGATGTTCTTTGTCCTTTCTCAAGAAGATGATCTTAGATCAGGAGTGAATATGTTGTTTACAGGGAGGGACACCCTTTTGGTCAAGGTTCCCCACTGTGCTCTGAGACATTCTTTGTTTTCTCAGAAGAATAATGTCCTTTGGTCAGGACATTTTGGCACTGATCTTACAGTAACTTACTCTGTGAACCTAACCTGGTCAGGAGCAGGTTTTCTTTGATAAACCCAGAGTTTCTTTCCATCTCCTCCTCCTTTTAAAGCGCAAGTTCTGATTCTTTTTTATTAATGAAATGCATTAATTCATTGCATTTTCTATGAAGGACAAGAAATTACATAAAATTAATAAGTGTATAAATAAAGAAATTATTAAATACAGACATGAATGCAGAAATTATAACATAAAAAGTAATAAACGTATAGTTCAGACAAACCTACCTTGAGTGAGACTCGAACCAGCGATCAGCCCGACTACAGCACAAGAGTCTGATACTCTAACATCTGTTCTACACTGTGACACTTAAAGTTTCTCACTAGAGCACCTTTAAGGATTGAAGAAATAGATGTAAAATAAATGGAAATAAACAGAAATATATATTTATTTCTATATGTTCAATGTATCTGTTTTTTCTGTGTTTATTGGCACATGTATCTGTTTATTAATTTATACTCAAGTCATTTTTCATCTTCCGTAGTATTCTATATAACATCTGGGATGTGGAGCACATTAGTAAATCCACTGTAGATAAGTGTACCTTGCTATCAAGCGCAGCCATCTTGCTTTTTTTTGTGCCGTTGTCATGGTGAATCATAATATCGGAGCTCCATTGATCATGACTTTTCATAGTCGCTTAACTCAAGGTAAGCTTACTCAGAGTTGATAGAACTAACTCAAATCAGCTGTTCTGAAACTCATTGAACCTCCTTATTGAAACGGGCCCCTGGTGTTTAGTGCTCGGAAGCGCCGGCCAGAGGGCAACAGGGTGAGTCTGGGATGATTTTTCTTGCCCTGTTCTTTATTCTGGAATCTCACAGGTCCTGAAGTGTGGGCACCAATAATCTTCTCAGCACTACGAACTGTCCGTTGTAGTCTTCGTAGGTCTGATTTGGTGGCCGAGCTAAAACAAACAGTTATTGAAGTGCACAGAACAGATTCGATAACTGCTGAGTTAAAGTGCATCAGTAGCTCCTTTAGGTAGGTTGAACTTCCAAAGTTGACGAAGGAAGTACAACCTCTGCTGGGCCTTCTTTACAATTTACAGAGTCTTTGTGGGACTCCCACTTCAGGTCCTGAGAGATTGTGGAACCCAGGAACCTGAATGACTCCATAGCGGTCACAGTGCTGTTCAGAATGGTGAGGGGATGTATGAGGGGGGGATGAGTGTAGTTTAAGTGTAGGTTAGCTGATAACCTCAACTTTCTGGGTATGTATGTAACTCACTCTCGGAAGATAACCAGTTTATCTGAAGATAAAGTTCCAGGGTTAGTTCATTTGAAGAAAATGTAACTAAGCTTCAGAGGTTGTCTGCGCATGCGTCTCAAGTTGGCGTGGACGCATCATTATGATTACATTTCCAATCTCGCCCATTGTGATTCACCATTCAGACCACAACCTTTTAATTTTTAATAAAATAATGTGAGATGTTCATAATAAATTTAAGGCTTTTTATGTTTACAGTGAATACCGTACTTTTAATTAGGTTTATTATTAAGCATCTCCAAATATCGTTGGATGCATAAATAGTACAATTTTAGAAAGTATTGTAACTTTGGAACAATTTATTAAGGAAGTGCCTCTCATTACTCTTCTCCACTAACTAGGTAATTATTTCAGGCATCTCAGTTCAGTGATGCAGCCAATATGACTGATGTCAGATGTGATCTGTTTGAGGTGGCCAATCAAATGAAAGGCAGCGAGCTACAGGTCAGTTTTTACTGTGAAAAAGCGCCATATAAGTAGCTAAATGTTTAATTTTTCTTTTATATTATACATATGCAATTCCATTTAAATAAAAAAACAAGTATGTTCAACTTTTGTAATTTGATGTCTATGTTCGTACTCAAGAAGTTAAAGGAAATTTAAATTCTGTTATATCTGGTTTACCTTAATCATTTCAAACCCAAATGCTCGTTCACGAAACAGATTGTATACCAATCTTGTAATATTTGTATATAAATATTGACCATGTGTCAAACATAAAAAGACAGACATGGTTGTAACTATTGTTATCTAATTTGCACTCTACAAGTCTTCAAATGCACATATTTAGATCAAGGAAGTCAACATTTTTTTCTCCAGATTAGGGAATTTATTCAGATTATTTACTTCAGGTTTTTTATTTCAAAGTAAAAAAAATTATTCAAAATCTGGCGTTATGGAAACTGCTACATTATAACAC
Organism: Oreonectes daqikongensis; assembly: GCA_026939265.1. Classification (NCBI taxonomy): domain Eukaryota; kingdom Metazoa; phylum Chordata; class Actinopteri; order Cypriniformes; family Nemacheilidae; genus Oreonectes; species Oreonectes daqikongensis. The sequence continues at coordinate 66,802 of JAOTQM010000585.1, forward strand.
CAGGGCGTGTTTTATTTATAACTATTGTTGTTAATGAGATAACTGCAATGAATGTGTTTGATATTAAACAAGACAATGTCATGATTCCTCAAGCTCAAATGGTTGTTTTACAACACTGCTTGTAATGAATTACTGTTTTATGTATGGCTACCTGTCTGTCAAAAACTTGCTTAAAACTAAAAATGTTATTGTCATGTATTCGGCAAATAACAAACTAAAACAATTAAATAATCATTATTCACATCATAAAAAAATAATATTTTGCATGGCCTCCTTTGGCCTTAATAACAGCTTGTGGTGTTGTTTTTATGTACTTTTTCAGAAACCTTATTATTTAATACCTGGGCATAAAGATATATATACACACATACATTTCAGTGATTTTTAGTGAAACATGTAACACGTTGTGCACTTGAAGTCCATTATCGCCTTCCTGAGGACAGCGTGAAGACTCCACATGACATCTTTGAAGGTACTGGGTACAGATAGGCGTGTGCGCATTTGTGAGTTTAAGCTGCGGAATGACAGTCTCAAAAGTCCACAAATACAAAAGCTTGTATTCACGGACGTTCTTAAGGCAAAACTTGTGCATACTGTAAGCAGATACAATGCACTTATTGCCTTTGTCTGGATTCTCGTGTGTGGATCTCTCGCGTGCATTTGTGGATCGTGTGCGTGTGAATCTCTCGCGTGCATTTGTGGATTGTGTGCGTGGATAGCAAAGTACATGAATTGCTCGCGTGCATTTGTGGATTGTGTGTGGATCTCTCGCGTGCATTTGTGGATTCGTGTGCGCGTGTGTGGATCTCTCGCGTGCATTTGTGGATTCGTGTGCGTGTGTTTCTCTCGTGCATTAGTAGGAGGTTTTGATATTGTTTTCACTCCATAATAAAGGTGCTTCCAAAACTGTTGCAACAAAGATGAAAACAAAATTCCTTACAACGCCATTTTTTAGAAATGCAATTTAAAACGGTTTCAAAAGCCCTTTTTCCTGTCCCAAATCCTTTGCACAAGTCATTAGTGTTTGGTGAGGAGTTCTTTTCTCAAAGTCGACGTGCGTGCGACGCGGAGGTCTGATTAGATGATTTGACGAAACAACACAACATTATCAATCTTTATGTCACAGTCTACAATTTGTATATGTCATATTTGCAACAGACTTTAAAGCTGCACCCTGTTTCAGGCTTTATAAACTTAAGGGGCGTTCACATTATAACGATAACTATAACTATAACTGGAACTATAACTAAATTTGCATCCACACCAGCGGACGAGAACAAAAACGTTATGCTTATTCTAAGCTCGCGTGCTGCGTTTCAAGTGCGTCTAAACAGTGAATCTTGTATCGTCTAATCAAGCGTCTGTAAAATGAAAACATTACATAAATTTCACTACAACTTTGCAGGACGCAAGACAATTTTGCGCTGACAACATTAGCGCTTGGTTAGCCTACCTGAGGTAATTTTATGTTACACTTTTACTGGTTACTGTATCTCATACTCACCATTCATTCCAAGAGTTGGACCAATTGTTTTCTAGATATCCATTTTCTTTAAGCTATTTTTAAAAAGAGGGTTTGGTTTGGTTTGTTTTCCCAGTGTCGTCTGCCATTTTAAATGCGCGAACGCTGAATGGATTTGATTGACTGTCAATGTTTTATCGTTCATCTGATGGGAAAAAATCGCTCTGAAAGTGATCAGAAAATGTTTAAACACAAACGACTGTGGAATAAGCATTTCAAAGAAAATCAGGATTTATAATACATGTCGGTGATGTAGATGCAGCATCACAGAGATAAAACACAACAGAAGCGATGGGCCATGTCATGTCGGTTTCAGCTTTTATTACGGATGACTAACACATGTTTACATTTCACACATTTATTAAAGCATTGTTCACCAAAAAGCAAACACTATCTGATCCAGAAAGAGAGAATGGATAAGTGCTTAGAAAAGACATGGATGTATGAGAATGAAAGCTAAAGTAACATATCAAGAATGTAGGGTAGTAGTGTTTTACTCAGTTCATTCAAACTTGATGCCCTGAGCCAGCGGCAGATCTTTGCTGTAGTTGATAGTGCTGTGGAAAGAAGAAAAAATTATAATCATAGAGAGCTTCTTTACTGCATTTGCACAAGCAATGTTTTATCACATGAGCATTAGGAACAGATGTTGAAATGCAGTGGTGGATGGACTACTTAAGTACAAGTACTGTTACATTGCCTTCTGCCTGACTGACCATCCCAGCTCCAGCTCATGCAACCCCATCACCAACCAAGATCAAAGATGGACTAATTGTTGTCATATTAATGCTAACAGTATTTACAATACTTAGTATTGCTTACATCACATGACAGCAGTTTGAAGTTACAGCTGCACTCAGTTACATTGTGCCATCACAGTTTTGTTGCCTGCGTATAACATTCCTTATAACAGATTTAACTAAATCTATTTCCTTATTACATTTAATAAGCTCTATGATAATCTTAAACATTTTCTCAATAAGCGTTAATCAAAGTCACTTAGTACAGCTGTGACACGTCATAGGAGAACTGGCCCTCCCGACTGAGACTGGTTTCTCCCGAGGTTTTTTTCTCCATATATTTATCATTTGGAGTTTGGGTTCCTCGCCACAGGGCCGTGTCAGCTTGCTCACCGACAGACTGCTTTTATAGTTATTTTATTTTATTTTATTAACTTAAAGGTTTGGTAATTTTACCTTTGTTATGTTTCTCTGCTTCTTTCTCCTGTAAAGCTGCTTTGCAACAATGCTCATTGTGAAAAGCGCTATATAAATAAAATTGAATTGAATTGAATTAAAAAGTTCCTTTCACCTTTTTCCTGCGCACTCTTTTTCTCCGTCCTCCTGACGTGCACACTGGCTTTCAGTGCAGAGAATGACAAGTTCCGAAACTCTGTGCCGAGCTATATGTGGTGATTTGGGTTATATCACTTTATATTTTTTTGTATCATGCAGCGCAAAGTTCAGTCTAAGTAACGAACTACATGCATTTACAGACAAAGTGTACACATTCATTTGCGAGTCATCTGCAGGTGCATGTGGAACATGCTGCTTTACTTTACCAGGCTCACAACACAGAATACACTGAGGGACGCGATCCTGCGCCGGTCATAGCCAGACCTCGCGCTCATATGCCCCGGGGGTTTTGGTACCCAACCCTAAAAATGTCAGGGTTTTTACATCATAAATAATCATTTTGGCAGCGGAGTGCGTGCCCGTCTGCTATGCCACTGCCCATATAAGCAAAATGGCATGATCCCCACTGCATAACACCTCTGCGAGGATTCAACTGTGAGATTGGTAGTCGAATCAGGCTCCTGCTATCCAGAGCCATAGAGAGAGAGAGAGTTGCGCCAACGGAAGTTCAAATTTTTCGCGTGTCACGTGATTCATGGAGCCTTCAAATAGTACCTGGAAGTTATGTTTTCTCTTTAAATGCTTTATTTCTTTAATTTATTTCTTTTTTAAATGACTAACGTCTTTAAATGGATTAAAAGTTCGTCACAATCGGTCTGTTTTGCTGCAGCTCCATGCGTTACTAGTAACTTCCGGGAACTATTGAGAGGCTCCATCAACCGCCATTGCTGTGAAAAAACGCTTCCATTGGAGTGAATGAAGATGACGCGACTCTGGTACTAAAGGGCTCTGGTGCTATCGAAGCATCAAATATTTGACTATTAAGGGTCACTCCTAACCCTAACTTTATAAATAAAAGTATTTTAAATCAGGTTAGGTCATTGCAGCAGAGCATCGGAAAGTAGACAATACGGAAACAATAGTGTGCACACGTAACATATGCTTACTTGCTATACTTTAATTAACAAACTTTATTTAATATAACAGCAATTTATGCACAAATGAGATGTTACGTTTACTCCATGATATGTAGTTTACGCAGCTTCACCCAAATAAATAGAGTCCCGTAACATTAGCCATCAATTCCTCTCCCAATATTGAGACAACTTTACATATGAAATGAATTCAATTCAATTTTATTTATATAGCGCTTTTCACAATGAACATTGTTCCAAAGCAGCTTTACAGGAGAAAAGAAAACAGGAAAAACATAACAAACATAAAAACCCTAAAGTTAATTTAATAAAATAAAAGCAGTCTCCCGGTGAGCAAGAGGACACGGCCCTACGGCGAGGAAGCCAAACTCCAATTATAAATATATGGAGAAAAAACCACGGGAGAAACCTCAGTTGGGAGGGCCAGTTCTCCTCTGACGTGTCACAGCTGTACTCAGTGACTGTGATTAACGGTTATTGAGTAAATGTTTAAGAATATCAGAGAGAACTTATTAAATGTGATTAAGGAAATTGCTTTTGTTAAATCTGTTATAAGGAAAACATCCATGAATTATTCATGTACAGGGTTGCCGCACACTTTGTCAAATCAAATGTAAGACTTTTAAGTTCTTTTTTAAGACCTGAACAATGAAAAATTAATACCATTTTTATACAGCAGAACAAACAGCCTTTAACACAAGTTTAACATATGTACCAATTTTTACTCAAAGCATTAAATAATCAAAGCAGATACATCTCAAATAGGTAGGCTATAATATTTGTCATAGCTCAAAAGCCTTTTTCTTAATTTCCTTATCCAGCTCATCTAGCTCCTCTCTCTTCTCCTTGTGTTGTCTTCTCTGTGTGTTTGACTTTCTTCTGCCATATTTGTCCCTGCCATACGCTAAGCTTTTTCTGCCAAGCTATTAGCATCATTCTCTAGGTAACACAATAGATGATTTTTCTTTTCTTCCATAGAACTTCAAGTTAATATTCAATCATTTGTACTTTGCCCTTCCTTCATCCTCTTTTCTTTTTTCTCCTTATCTAGGTTTATTCTGTACCTACATGATGTCGCCACTTTCAGGCCTGTTGCACGGCAGCAGCACTGCTCTAAAACCCTGCTCTAAACATGCCTTTCTAGACCAAACGTCACACAAACCAACTGTCTACTTTAACCATTAAAACATGCATGTGATATCTGCTGTGTTTTACATACCATGACTTTATGATTTTCCTGCAATCACATTTTTTAATCATAAAATTAGATATGTGAGAGGAAAGTAATGGTATCATGCTGTCAATCATCACGAGCCATCATTTCTCATCATAGCATACAGAGAAAGTTAAAACTACATAAACACATCATTGTTACATGCTTACATTGAACATATGTGAGGAAAACATGACAGCTATTTGAAGAGATCTGCTTGTGAATGTATTTTGTAATGCGAATTGTGGTACAATCAGCTGCTGTTCAGTCGCGCAGTGCGCGCTCCCAACACGACGCGAACAGGCTAGACGCGTGGAAAAGTAGCGCCGCGTTCTCGGTAAATGGCCGGACCAGTCACGTTAGCGCGCAACACGCAGAAACTGTGTGAAGTAATGGCGAACAGGAAAGAATCTGGATCGCATCATTATTAAACTTACATGTACCCATCTTCTCTCTTCTGACGTAAATGCTGTGTAAAATGAATGTAAAATGAATTTTAAATTTAAATTTGAATATTATTTCTGTTAAGTTGACTCCCTCTCCATGTTCTTGCTTTGAAAACATTAGACCTCCTACATTTATTTTGCCTACTGTTAATATTAGAGTTGCTGCTGATGCTTTTTACAAATAGAAATGAGCATTAGTGTATGTGGTTGCACGTGTGTGTGCAATATATTCTTCTGTTGTGATTTGAAAAAGAAATTTAACATGAAAGACTGCTAACCTTTAACATTTCTGTTTTAAAGATGACTGAAAAAAGAGGAAAAACTAAAGTGCAGTATGGGCTTACTTCAACAGTAAATAAACATTGGTTCTGCGTATCGGGGATCAGGCACATAAACATGCAAATAATTGGTATCTGTATCGGTTATAAAAAAAAGAAAATAGTTGATCTCTAATGAACACTCACCATGTGGATCTTCTCATGTACTGTTTCCACGAGTCACTGCCCGACTCACGGCCACCTCCTGTGTGTTTCTCTCCACCTGCACAAATACACGCGCGCGTGTGCAAAACAAAGCAGTAAAACTTAAGCACTAAAGTTTCACATACAGCAGCTACACTAACTTGACCACTACACATCCAGTCTAAAATCAAATATTGTTGTTAATAAATATCAGTGATAATGCTAAGTTATAGAAAGATATTTATCAGTGCGTGTCATCAACATTACAGAATGATTCCAGACACTCTTAAAGGCGCAGTTTTGGATTTTTAGCAGCCACGTTTCAGCATAGATTTGCAACAAATCTCTCAGTCATTTACTCATCCCTCCCTTTCGAAGTACAATGGTGGCCGCAACAGTAAAAAAAAAAATGTCGTCAACTGAGACAGTGGATAGCAGTGATTCAAGCAACACCTAGGAGGCCTTGAGGGTGAGTACTTGGCAATAAAGCCCTGCTGTTATGCATGTTGCTCATATTCATATATTTATTTAGATGCATTTCTTTAGCGAATCTAAGAGATAGTCTTAAGTTGACATCAGTTGTTAGCATGGCTTAGGTTTTATGTTTAGGCAATTGTTGTTGATGTAAGGGCTGTGTCATTAATGTGACAGAAACAAATTACAAATGGCAGGGAAAAGTTCATATCATAAATCCTTTGTGCTGTACAGCAGTATTATTGTCAAAATGACAGCATACTGTATGCTCTTGGTTTTCAATGCAGAAAAACTGGAATGTTTCTCTGTGAAAGTGACACCAAGTGTCTCGACAGATGTTTGTTTTTGGTGTGGATACGTACCGAAGGCTCCTCCAATCTCAGCACCACTGGTAGGAATGTTGACGTTGACAATGCCGCAGTCAGAGCCTTTGGGTCTAAAATGACACGATGACTGTTAAGAACTAATGTCCACATGTATTGTACTTTCCTTCCCATAACAACAAACACCACATAACCCTAATAGAGAGCAGCGTCCACGTACCCTAACCACCGGAACACTCGAGCCATGTCTCTGGTGAAGATGCTGCTGGAGAGCCCTTGTTTCACTTCATTATTCCACGCAAACGCCTCTTCCTCTGTCTGAATAAACACAACGCAGCTCGGTGTACTGAAGGCTTTGGATAAAAGCATCTGCTAAATGAATAAATGTAAGTAGTTACCTTAAATTTAAGCACGTAAAGGATTGGAACAAAGGTCTCCGTGTGAACAATTGGAGCATCGTGTGGCAGTCCAGTAATAATTGTGGGTTCCACATAGTTCCCTGGACGCTCAATGACCTGTCAGTAAGATTCATAGCTCACTTCAGAAAGACTTTCTCTAGATCATCCATCTCACAACATGACTTCATAAATACAAGAACAACAACAAACAATCTAATAAACTAGTCAAGTGTTTCTGAGTGATGTATGAGCATTTTTACATTTCATTTTTTCGTCTCTAATGTGCATCAAAGTAACATTACAACTAGGGGTGACCCCGAATAGTCAAAGATTTGATGCTTCGATAGCAGGAGCCTGATTCGAATACCAATCTGAATCCTCGCAGAGGTGTTATGCAGTGGGGATCATGCCATTTTGCTTATATGGGCAGTGGCATAGCAGACGGGCACGCACTCCGCTGCCAAAATGATTATTTATGATGTAAAAACCCTGATATTTTTAGGGTTGGGTACCAAAACCCCCGGGGCATATGAGCGCGAGGTCTGGCTATGACCGGCGCAGGATCGCGTCCCTCAGTGTATTCTGTGTTGTGAGCCTGGTAAAGTAAAGCAGCATGTTCCACATGCACCTGCAGATGACTCGCAAATGAATGTGTACACTTTGTCTGTAAATGCATGTAGTTCGTTACTTAGACTGAACTTTGCGCTGCATGATACAAAAAAATATAAAGTGATATAACCCAAATCACCACATATAGCTCGGCACAGAGTTTCGGAACTTGTCATTCTCTGCACTGAAAGCCAGTGTGCACGTCAGGAGGACGGAGAAAAAGAGTGCGCAGGAAAAAGGTGAAAGGAACTTTTTACTGTTTAAATGGTAATGCTTTATTGCGTTCCTTCTTTACATGCATAGATTTATACTGGAGCAGAGCAGATTTATACTGGAGCGGAGCAGATTTATACTGGAGCGGAGCAGATTTATACCGGAGCGGAGCAGATTTATACCGGAGCGGAGCAGATTTATACCGGAGCGGAGCAGATTTATACCGGAGCGGAGCAGATTTATACCGGGGCACAGCAGATTTATACCGGGGCACAGCAGATTTATACCGGGGCACAGCAGATTTATACCGGGGCACAGCAGATTTATACCGGGGCACAGCAGATTTATACCGGGGCACAGCAGATTTATACCGGGGCACAGCAGATTTATACCGGGGCACAGCAGATTTATACCGGGGCACAGCAGATTTATACCGGGGCACAGCAGATTTATACCGGGGCACAGCAGATTTATACCGGGGCACAGCAGATTTATACCGGGGCACAGCAGATTTATACCGGGGCACAGCAGATTTATACCGGGGCACAGCAGATTTATACCGGGGCACAGCAGATTTATACTGGGGCACAGCAGATTTATACTGGGGCACAGCAGATTTATACTGCACATTTGTTCGTGGCAACCATGGCAAATATTTCTTTGTCCTGGTTTACATTTTACTCTCCTCGTATAATGATCTATAATTGCTTGAATTTCATGCATAAAGAAATTACAATTTTCATCAATACTCTCATATGTTAAATGATCATTCCAATCACTTTGTGTCCAGGATGTGCATAAATGTAAATAACGTTAAAGCGTGTGCATCAAGCGCATCGTTCTGTGTCCAGGATGCGCATGAGCGATTTTATTGATTTTACTGTGCGTCTACACAATGGACCTGTTCACATCACACGTGCTCTTAGGCAGATTTATGTTGATGATCTTTTGCTGGAAAATCCTCTCATATAATCATCTAGTGCCAACGCGCTTCATTTTAACCCATTCCGCTCTGCACGTGCTGCTTCTCTCCTGCCAAAGACGCGTCAATGAACATAGCGTTACCTTTCCTTCATGTCTTTGATCGTCACACAAGCAGTACAGAATATCAACGTAGCTTTACATTTCCTCTACGCATGTCAGTGATGATCGTCACACAGACAATATTACGAATAAAAAAATCCCTTTTACTCTACACACATAATGATCGTCACACAGATAGTTTTGAGCATGAACGAAACGTTACCTTACGCCACACATGTCAGTAATGGCCTTCATCAGAGAGTATTGAGTATGTATGGTGCGTTACCTTTCCTCCACACACGAGTGTGCCACCCTGCTGTTTGGCTTGTTCTATAGCTGACAGATACTGCTCAACAGCCTGTTTGGTGTGCAGAGGTCCATACAGAGTGTTTGCTGTTATCAAATAAACAAAAATGAACACAGAGTCTGCTTTACAACAGCACTGTCATCAAGAGTAATCAACTCACGGTCCCAGGGGTCACCGAATCGGATCTGCTTGTAGGCTTTAGAGAGCTTCTCCACAACCTCATCGTGAACACTTTCATGAAGAATCTAAATGAAGAATGGAGCAGTTTCATTAAGATAAACAGAGGTGCACACTATTGATCCAATGCAGGTCTCTTTAGTACGTCACACTAACAAGTCTCCTGGTAGTAGTGCAGCGCTGACCAGCCGTTCCTACGGAGGCAAAGACAGCGGACGGCACAACCAGACTGAGATCAGCGTCCTCAAACACTGTAACAAACACAAAAGCATGACATCTGTGGACCATGAGTGCTTATTTACTGTTTATTCAATAACATCAAAAACTAAAACATCCAAAGAGCCTTTAGTGAATGAAATGTGACCCACCTATGATGGCGTTGTTTCCTCCCAATTCTAGCAGCTGACGACCTAAATGACATCAATGTCATGACATCTGACATCATCCAAGAAATTAAGATACTATAGAACAACGTTCTGCTTTTCTGTTTCGAAATAGTGCGGCAATCTATTACCTAGTCCACATGTACACAGGTATTTTACATACAAAGTTTATCCTTCTTCATTAAAAAAAAACGCATCCACACTTAGACGCAAAAACACGCTATGAAGCACTGTCAAGAGCATGCCAAACCAACAGTAAGCGGTATAACCCTAATTATACAACAGTTCTCTCTGGTTCTCGAATCTTGTATCAATCCGCCACTATTAGTCAGATTTATTAGACTGAAATTAACACAGGAAAGCGCAGCACCAGCTGATACCGGAGTTCTTTTTTGTAATAATATGGAAATGTCAGAATATAATATAATGTATTGAGCAGTAGGTGTCGGTATATGCTTAGGTCACCAGTCTGCCATTTAATGAACAAAGAAGAAAGTAAACACACGCATGTTCATGTGAGGGTCTTGAGATGCGCTTAACACAACAGAAACTGCCTTGCTATTGTAAACAAGGGCATGTGTAACCGGAGTTAACCGCTCCGAGCGGGTCTCAAATCGGCGATCGGTCCAGCAAGGGAGACGGACGATCTAAGAGAAGAACAGACAGCTATCATCTGTCGCTTGAGGTCGATTGTGATTTAACCTGCACAGCGCTCACACTGGCTGGCCTCCAATACACATGTTTACATTTAAAAGCAATGGAAAAGTCCCACAGTGGAATGGGAATAACGCATCCTCAGTGAGTTTCCTTTTATATTCTCTCTCTTTCATTCACACGCGCACTCTGCTTCATTATTCCTCAATAATAACTTCACTAAAGCAGCACAGCGCATGAAGGTTAGATTCACTGCCCTGGTCTGGAATTCCTGGCGGAAAAACTGGAGGGTTTTAAAGACACTCCGACATGGTTTCTGATTTATCTACACACTTGTGCCGTCAAACTGTTGTATAAATGCAATATCGCACTCGTAGTCATGTGATGTTTCTCTGATTGTCTCCGGCACTCGGCCGTGCTGATGTAGAGCAACATTTCCGCATTTCCGAGTCGTAACGAAGTTCTTTTTTTTTTTTATGTAAAAACAAACTTGGTAGCAACAAACTTTATTTATTATTATTATAGGTTTATTATTTAGGGTAAGGTTTTGGGTTAACATATATTTACTGTGATCATTACTTAAAGGCATAAGTTAATTATGAATATCTCGACTACATTATTAATCAAATGTAGACTTACATGGTAAGAGCAAATGTTAAACTGACTTTCCAAAATGCGGCTAACTATATAAAGTGGGGGGGGGGGTGGACAGTTGGATCTGGATCCATGTTCTGCAGTGAGGACCATCTTGTTTTTTCACAGCAATGGCGCTTCACGGAGCCACTAGGCTTGTTCTACTTTACATGGCGCCGCAAGATCCGACAGGTGGATGAAGTCAAAGTACCGCGAGAGCGATTTGGAAAAATCATTAAAAGTTTGCTTTCGAATCGCTCTCGCGGTACTTTGATGTCATCCGCCTGTCGAATCTTGCGGCACCGCATGGAGTCGGAAAAGCCTTCTTTCTCTCAACGGCTGGGTTGTGGCTGGGTGGGCCCCGTATGTAGCCGGGCCTGATCTGACGTCAAAAACACACACACATAGAACACCACACACCCACACACATCACATAACAACACACACACACACACACACCCACATCACAACCCACACAATACACACATATCACATCACAACACACAAAATACACACGCATATCACATCATTCACAACCCACACACCACAACACGCGGAGACAGCGGTGCACAATCTGAAGTCAAACACCAACCCACACACATCACAATAAACACACATCACATAACAACACACATATCACATCACTACCCACACATCACACACATCAAATCACATCACACACACACACACACACACAACACACACATCACATCACAACACACACACACACATCACAACCCACACAATACACACACCCATCATAACACACAGAGATAGCGGCGCACAATCTGACGTCAAACAAGGCAGATAATGGCGCGCATTGCAACATCACACAATAAAATCTTGTGAGGAAAGACTGCGTTTTTTAAATACCTATGTTCGTGTGGACAGGGCCACAGGGCCTACATGGTCATCAGTGAATCACACAGCATAAATCAGTTCATATAAAATTATTTGAATGATTAATAAACGTTTAAAAAAATATGAAAAACAGGCTGTGACAGGTTTAGATATTAACTTACCAAAGCGCTCCTGCACCATCATTGCCACCTGTTTACCAACATGAGTGCTGCCTGTGAATGACAGCAGACCCACTCGCTCGTCTCGAGCCATGGCCGTGCTGCGCACGCACGCACACACACACACACACACACACACACACACACACACACACACACACACACACACACACAGAGTTACTGTGAAATGAAGAGTAACGGTGTGTGTGAGAATTATGTCCGTGTTTGGTTCACACACCCAATGTCAGCACCACCACAGGTCATAGAGCAAATAGCACCTGGAAGATTATTCTTCTCCAACACTTCAGCAACAATTCTGCACATCAAAAACACAAAATCAAACACAACACGTACAATACATGCTTCAGATTACCCAATGAAACACACATTTGCACATCTAATCATATCTCACCCCAAAATAAAAACAATAAACAACTTAAGTAAAAAGAAACCAGTCAATCAAATGAAGATCAAGTATGATGAGAAACCGGGACACAAGAAAGCTAGCGCGCTTCTCGTGTATGCGGAGAGCAGGTGTCTCTTGTGGCTGTTTGGACGCATTTAACCACATGAACGCCTGAAAGCAATCCGGATGAATGTGTTTTCGATCACCTCTGGAAGTGGTCAAAAGTGTTAGCTTTCGCATTTAGCCTGATGCCATGATTGCTAACAGTTAGTTGAAATGAAGGCACGTAAAAACTTATGTTGTATGATTATTCAAGATTGTAAATTAATATAGGGGCTAGTTACAATGTCCCTATGTTAGCTAAGTTTTGTAAAAGTGTCATTCATGTATCATGTCGATTGTCTCATTCACTCTGTCTGACACGCGCACGCACGCGCACGCGCGCGCGCACACACAGAGTATGTAGAGAAACATAAGGGAGTTTATTCATGTTGCAGGCAATTGTGTTAAGAAATGTCATGTGTATAGACTTTTGTTCTTGTTCCAAGTTACCATCTTGTCAACTAATTTTAGCTTCTTAAAAAATACACAAAGCCATCCGAGAAATCAGTAAAGGCTTATGTCATGCTTGAGCTGAAGTCAGTTGTTTACCTTTTTCATTTAAAATTGATTTTCATATTTAATAATAATAATAATAGTGTTTATTATATTGTATTTGCATTTTGAATGTAATGGCCATTAAATGCACTAAATGGGTTTAGTTTTCACAGATGTATAATAATAATAATATATTATTATGCAATTCCAGCAATAAAAATGAGCATTTTTCTAAAAAAGGAAACAAATTGGTTGTTCATTTAAAGATACCTGTCTTATTTTCTCTTGTATATTTAGTATTGCTCTTTAATAAAAAAACATGTCTTATCCGATTACTCGATTAATCGGCAGAATTATTGGTACAACACTTGATTACTAAAATAATCGATAGCTACAGCCCTAAGTCAGTGAGTAATCACGTGAAATAATCGCAATCTCAATACTGACCAAAATAATCGTGATTATAACTCATCATAATCGAGCAGACTTGTGACGATTGACATCGATCGACATGTGAAGAATGAACTATTTTTTAAAATTCTCATCAGCTAAAGAAACATAAATGAGAGGAACAGGTACTTTGTTACAGCGACGCTGGTGAGAGGTGTGGTAGGAGCTCCTTTCCTACAGACAAGAAAAACATCCCATTATAAACACACACACAGTTCATGTACACATGAAAGCAATGAGAGAAGAGAGACCTCTGACCAGAGACAGACGTTTCCGCAGATGAGAGCGATTGCGTTATTCCAGCCGTACACGGCCACAGGGAAATTAAATGCTGTGATGATTCCCACCAGACCCACAGGATTCCACTGCTCGAGGAGCGCGTGACCCGGCCCTGTAACACGCAACACAACACAACACTTAGCAATGCAACATGTGTGTGTGAGTGAGTGAGTGAGTGAGTGGATCTTAACTCACGTTCAGAGGGTAAGATGGGTCCACCGATCATCCGAGAGAGACCCACAGCGTAGTCACACACATCTACGTACTCCTGTACCTCACCGACACCCTCCACATAGATCTTACCCATCTCCAGTGACACCTGCACATAACACACACACACCCATCACAACACACACACACACACACACACATCAAACACACCCATCACAACCCACACACCCATCAGAACACCCACAACACAACACACACACACACACACACACAACACACACACAAACATATCACACACCCATCACAACACACGCCCATCATATCACAACACACGCCCATCACATCACAACACACGCCCATCACAACACACACACACACACACACACACATCAAACACACCCATCACAACACACACATCAAACACACCCATCACAACCCACAAACCCATCAGAACACACACAACACAACACACACACAATACACACACACACACACACACACAAACATATCACACACCCATCCCATCACACACCCACCACAACACACACCCATCTAGAGATCGACTGATTCATAGTTTTTGCCGATTAATCGGCACCGATAACGATAATTTGAACTATCATTAATCAGCAATAATCCCCACCGATTTTTTCCTAGTTGCGTTTGTTCCAGACAGGGAAAGCCTGTCTGTGATAAGCAGGAAGAAAGTACAGAGTATGGAGTAAAACAGCGACCTCTAGAGGCGGAAATAAAACCACCACTGACAGTCGGTGACGTGTATTTATAAACGTGAGACCAAACTCTGCACAGAGCAAAATACATCAGATGCAGATTTAAAAGTTTCACAGTGACAAGGTATAGAGCCCATTGCAGTACACATGACGTGTTAAAAAGTAATTTATTTGTTGACTTTATGCTGCCTTAGTGGAGAACAGCAGTATTTTTGTATTCTGATAGCGCGCTAACATTAGTAGCCTACTAGCCCAAGATGTGGATGACAAAAATACATGCAAAAATGTTGAAATTTGATTGCAACTATGGATGGGCATGTTGGAGTGTGCGTGCCCGCGAGCCCCGCCTCCGAAGCGGAAAGCAGACAGATATGAACGGCTAATGTAAATAACATTTGTTTTAATGAAAACAAACACACATGTAAACAATGACAATATTGTACAATATTACAATGGATCCTTCAGATGTCATTCTTATATGATAATTTGGTGCCAAGAATTTTTTACATTACTATCAATGTAGAAATTACCTACTTATAATTTTGTCCAAACCATACAGTGGAGTTCAATATTTATTAATTAAGTACAATGCAGTTTAGTGGTTCTAACAATAATGTTTATTGTGTAATACATTTCATTGCTATTTGACTAAGTGTTGTGTTTTGATTTGGAATAAATCAATGAAAAACTATCTGTAATTAATCGGTAATCGGCAGGTACTGACCACTTATCTTTATCGGCAAAATCCAATATCAGTCGACCTCTACACATCACATCACACACACCCCTCAGAGCACACACATAACAGCGACCAACACAATATACAGCACAACACATCACAGAGCACATCACAACACACAGCTGGCACGTCACACACTTGACATGAGAAGAAACACTTAAGTGTTACCAAACTGCCGAGAGCTTTAATCTTTTGTCTCAGCGCATCACCGATCTGTCGAACGATCTCACCTCTCTTTGGAGCAGGAATCTGAACAGAAGAATGATTCAATTATATCTCTTCACTAGATACTTCACTATGATTTTTAACAGTGTATTATATGTTTCTGTGCCAAGAACAAAATGTCAAAATAATTGTAATTATACTCTTTACTTATTGATTCAAACACATATACATATATATATATATATATATATATATATATATATATATATATATATATAGTTAAAAAGCACACTGGAATACTTGATAATGACGCTTTATTAATGACATATGAGATTACATTTAGAAATGATTACAACCAAATTCTGTCCGAAACAGCCTTTGCCTCATCGAGGACTGAATTACTGAATATAATTTAAACACAATGACAGTACTTTTTTTTAAGGAGCGCTTGTGCTCCTAATTAAAATAATTTGGAAGCACAGTCAAAAATTTAGGAGCACAGACATCTTAAATTTTGTTTAGAGCCAGCAATGATAATGTGCTATATATAAGCAAAAGACGCACAAATATGAAAAGGCATAAAAACTGAGCTTATTAATCATTAGGAAATTCAAGAACACAGTATGAAACATGACAGTACAGTCGTTTACCTTCTCATCAGTGTTCATTTTGACAACCATTATTGATTTAATCTTAGTCTTCATCTTGAGACGAAAATACTTAATAGTCTAAGTCACATTTTAGTCATTTTGTCTTTCATAGTTTTGGTCGACGAAAAGTTTTGTTCAGTTTTAGTCACTACTTTAAGTCAAACTGCAGTTACCAACATTAATTTTGGTAGTCATTTAATATGTAGTCTTTAAACAAAAATAATCATAATTCTTCTCTCTTTCGACCAAATTAGTTAAGCTTGTGAGAAATTTGAATCAAGGTAGTAGGTTGTATTGACATTGCTTTTTGCAGGATTTGGAACAACATGAATAAATTATGACTATTGTGGCAGGGGAGGCGTGGCCACGCTCAGTCTGGGAGGGAGGAGCTTCAGCCCGGAGCACGGAGGGCGGTAAGTAGGTCAAGTGCGGCTACTAACCTGCTGTCTCTCGTTACAGTGATTGGCGAGAGGAATTTAAAAAGACGCCGCCGTGGTCGGAGACGAAACAAGACGGAATGGATGCACACACGCAGGGGCGTGTGATGAGACCGGAGTTCGTTTGTTTGTTTCTGTTTGTTTGGTGTTTTGGAGACTGCTTACTTTGAAAGTTAATAAATATTCTTTTGGATTTTACTACGCCGACCCTGCCTCTTTCCTCCCAGACGGAGCGTGGCCACGCCTCCCCTGCCACAACTATTTTTATGTTTGGGTGAACTAAGCCTTTACAGTAGTGAAAACATTTGCAACTCATGAAACCAACACGATTCATTTTAATTCAGGTGGGTGTAAACCTCTGAAAATGATAACTGGTGTAAATAGTTTTTGTTTTGTTTACACATCTTATTTTTTCATTTATTAATGTCTTTCGGAAGCTATAAAAATACATGTTGTGGAGGCAGTTGTGGCCTAGAGAGTCGGACTCATAACCAGAAGGTTGTCGGTTCGATTCTCAGTCCCGGCCGGTAACAACTGATGTGCCCTTGAGCAATTCTCTTATTATTCTTTGGTGTGAACTGTGTTAACATTTCTTATGTGAAATAATTGCTCAGGGCAGGACTAAATTAAAAATAAACCTTCATTTTCAAAATTCCTCTTATTTTTTCCAACATTTTATTATTTTCCAAATTCTACAAGGGGGATGTAAGCTTTTGAGCACAACTGTATGTGAGGGAAACACGATCGCTATTTGAAGAGGTTTGCTCATGGATGTATTTTGTAATGCGAACTTGCATTTGCTATACATCCAGCTGCTGTTCAGCCACTTTAAATGAAGTGATTCTCTTTAATGCAGTTGATGAGGATTCATTAATAAATTAGTTGTGGCAAAAAATGCTGATTACTAGGGGTGTGACGAGATCTCGTGGATGGAGTGTTAGGCTAAAAATTGTGACCATTTAAGTTGTTGTCTCTCTCTCTCTCTCTCTCTCTCTCTCTCTCTCTCTCTCTCTCTCTCTCTCTCTGCCATAGAGCGTCTTTCAACACACCCACCCCACCACACAATGAAAGCAGCGGCGCTATGAGTGGGACTCTGACAGTGAGATTAACATTTAACAAACAAACACAATCTTATTTTTGTATTGGTCCATGCATGCGTATTAGCTAAGTTAATGTTTCTGTGTGCGGTGATAGTCAAATATGAACTGGGACCTGTGTAATTGTTTGAATGTATGACTATTAGCGAAATTGATGCTAAAATGCTAAAAATAGCGGAGCTATGAATGGGGCTCCGACAGGTTAATGTCATGTTTAGCAAACAAACAAAAACAATCAACTAACTTGTATAAGTCCGTGCATGTGTTTAAGTTATTGTTTCTATGCGCAGTTTAAGTTAAATGGGACCTACATAATGTACAATTTTGTTTGGCTAGCAAAATTAATTTATTCTAAATGCTGTAAAGCTGACAGTAACGAAATTAGAAAAATAAAGACATTCTATTTTGTCCCATTTCATTTTCAGAACAAAATGAACTTGTTTGCATTTACTTCAAGTGTTTTACATGTTACTTTATTTTGTTCACAGAAGAGGCCAAAGCTCCACTCTTAAAGAGATTATAGTGGACTTTAGGAGAAACCATCCTGCACTTCCCCCATTTACCATCATGAACAGCACTATGTCTGCAGTCATTCAGGTTCCTGGGCACCAACATCTCTCAGGACCTGAAGTGGGACACTCACATTGACTCCATTGTTAAAAAGGCCCAGTTTGAAAATAATCTGCAGAATTCCGCAGAATCGTGCAGCTCTAGAGGAGAGCTCTGGCACTGAGCATGCAGGAAAAAGCCCAGCCGTTGATGTAACGGTCTTATTCGAATCGCTCCTGCTACTAGGCTACCTCGAACCGGCATCAGTCCAGCATGGGAGTCGGGCACTCTGATGAGGAAGCTAAAAACTGCAGCCTCTAGCGTCTGCTAACATAGCACCTCCTGAGGTCGGGAAGTGAGGTTTACCTGCACCTCTCTCTCTCTCTCTCTCTCTCTCTCTCTCTCTCTCTCTCTCTCTCTCTCTCTCTCCATTTTTTCAATTTAAGTGTGCTATATTGGCATGACAAAATTGTACATTGTATTGCCATTGTATTGCCAAAGTAGTGCAAATATGTACACAAACAGAGGGTAAGTAATAATTAGGGCTGGACAATATTTCAATAACAATATCTATTGCGATAGAATACATTTTCGATAACGGTGATAAGGTTTTTAAATACATTTTCAATATTTCAATATACATTACACATCCGGGTCTGAGCCCTCGCTCTGCTCCGCAGCAGCGGCTGGTGTTATGGCGCACTCCGTCGTGCCCCAGTTTAAATGTCTAGTTTAAGTTTAACATTGATCATTTTTGTACGTATATCCACTTACAAAACGGATCTGCAACTTACTAATGCTTCTAAAAGAGACGCAGCCGGACATCAATGATGTGCGCAGAAATCCGCGGGTCTGTTTCCTTTCTGTAGCATACAGCCGCGCACTACATATTTATTGGTTAACAAGAGCCACACATTTTTAACTATTTAAAAATAGTTAAATGTGGCCCATCCTGCGTCGGGAGTAAGCTTGAAACCTGATCAAGTTCGCTTCCTACGCGCGTTGTAGACTTGATGCGCGGTGCTAGCTTGTGCTTCTCATCCGGTGGCCACTGCCGCTTTTAAGTCTCCATTCATAATAAGGTGTTTGTGAAGGAAGTCTTAACTTCAAAGTCAAGGATTAAATGTTGTTGTGTTCATGGTGTGTGCGACGGCCATGATGCACAAGTTATAACGGATCTCATTTCGTCTTAAATACACATTTTGTAGGAAAATAAACACAAATTTAAACAGTTCTCAATATCAATTTCGAGGACAGAATGGCAAATTTCGTTTTTTATAGCTAAGAAACTGAAGCATACTGTAGGGCCTATGAAAGACACTGAAACTAATTTAAATGGTTCTTAATGTCAACTTGCATGAGAGCATGGCAAATCTTCTATAAAGTTTTGACCAAAAAAATTGAAATAAAGTCATACTCAGATGACATTAATAATTGAAGATTATTCATTTAAATTAATATGTCAAAAGCAGGCTTTCAAGAAAAAAAGTGTCAAGTAATGGGAGGCATATGTGCCCATGTAGATCTTTGAAGACCATGCTTTAAAGCACATTTTGAAGTTATGGAATTATGCTTTGAAGCACATTTAGAGAAGTTATTCTCTCTTTTATTGGTAACATGATTTTAATATTTGATTCTTACACAAGGTAAGGGCACAGTACTATTCAAAAAGATTTTATTCTTATCATATGCAGCTGTGCACACTGCTGGCATCTAGAAAGATTTTGATCAGCATTTTATTGTTCATATCAGAGGGCTCTCTCAACTTATATCTTACATTTTGCTTTTTGTAATATTGTTCATATCGTCATCGAAATTATATCGTATCGACCGAAATTAATAAATCAATTTCAATATAAATTTTAGCCATATTGTCCAGCCCTAGTAATAATAATAATAATAATAATAATAGTATAAAATGAAAAGTGTGATGTGTGTAGTGCAGGCTTAAAGTAAATTAGTAAATTCCACGAGATCATCAAAATTACATTTCATGCAGTGTGTCATGCTGCCATGTTTGAAAGTAAGCGGTCTGCCAAGTTGTAAAGTTGAAGGTAAACAAATAACAAAGTTATTGGCTTGGAAAAAAGGGAGTTGACTCTGAATCACGCGAACAAGCCGTGACCTGTCCGAATCTCTAACAGTCGTGTATCTACGTCACTAGAAATAGTCCCCACCTGCCTGCAAAAACTTCAACACACGCACTAAACCAATCACAGCAGACTAGACCATCTGACCAATCACAGCAGACTAGACCATCTGACCAATCACAGCAGACTAGACCATCTGACCAATCACAGCAGACTAGACCATCTGACCAATCACAGCAGACTAGACCATCTGACCAATCACAGCAGACTAGACCATCCGACCAATCACAGCAGACTAAACTATCCGACCAATCACATCAGACTAGACAATCTGACCAATCACAACAGACTAGACTATCCGACCAATCACATCAGACTAGACCATCTGACCAATCACAACAGACTAGACCATCCGACCAATCACAGCAGACTAGACCATCCGACCAATCACATCAGACTACGCTAGCGGAAAGGCGGGGATTAGACAGATGAATCGCTGAATGAATCATTTGAGAGTCAGTCAAGAAGTAAGGTAATAAAAACTGCTTATTATTATGAAATAATAGTGTTTTTACACCATGTATGTAATGTAATATACATTCAAGTATACATTCAAGAGAATCAAGTAATATAATGATATGTACATATGTTGGAAACATCAGGTCAGGGCAGATTCAGTGTTTTCTCTTCTGTTATGACAGGCAGACACATATTTAGCAGCTAACACACAGCAGTCCTTGTGTTCTCCAAACAGATAGATTTTTCTTCTTGAAGCATGGGAATGAATGTATGTTTACTTTTTGAAGCTTCAGAAAAGTGCACGCATCGAACAAAAAACTGCTCGACACGACTCCGTTGTCTTAACAAAGATCTTCTGAAGCGAATCGATGCGTTTGTTTAAGAGAAATATCCATATTGAGAATGTTATTAATGATAATAATAACATATAATAATAACGTTATTCCTCGTCTGCGCAGGCAAATGATGCAGAAGTTCCGTTGACGAAGATTGCATTTTTGGTATTACGGAAGCTAGACATAATTAGCGCTGTCAATATGTATATTTCTCTTACACAAACGCATCGATTCGCTTCAGAAGACCTTTTTTAAGACCACGGAGCCGTGTCGAGCAGTTCTTTGATCCATGGATGCACTTTCTGGAGCTTCAAAAAGTAAACATCCATTAACTCCTATTCAACAGCTTGGAAGTAAAATGATACGTGGGATTATAACTCCGACTGCATTATGCTTCAAGAAGAAAACCATATTCAGTTAGGATACCTTCAGGGTGAGGAAAACATGGGGAAACTTAGATTAGGCGGTGAACTATCCCTTTAAGTGCCTCTGTGATCAAGCCTCAAGTGTTTTTTTATATGTGTGAATGTAGCGTGAAATGTATAACTTAAAGCCCTTCTTTATGGTTGTTGATGTATGACATAGTGTTTGGTTAAACTCACGTCATACATTAACCGTAATCTTGGGTGCATCTTGAAGCGACTGAGTGAAAAACACCATTGTTCCCTATGGACGCTACATGCACCGGATATAACAAAGCTGGCTGAGATTTTAGCAGAAATATGGCATCGCCCCATATGCATATACCCCATTTTGTACAGTTATCATGTGATAATATCAGCAGACTAATGACACAACACAACAAAATGAAGTATGCTTACATCTGCCCACACTTTCCAGGCATCCAGTGTTTTCTGTACAGTTTCTTCATATTCTGCGATAGTGGCCTGATGAAAGAGAACATGTTTCAGAGATAACACAGACTGTGTGTGTGTGTGTGTGTGAGAGAGAGAGTGGGGTTACCTGTCGTACTCTGGCGATGGGCTCATTGTTGGCAGGACAGTATGAAGTGATCACCTGTATGACACACACGTGTTAAACTGTCCCTCGTGTTATCTGACATAAGTGTTCAATGTGTCGCGTGGTTTTTCAGTTTATATCACTCAATATAAACATCATGAATATATGTGCGCGTGGAGGAACGCTTTTATTATATTTAGCGCGTGACGCGCGTCGGATCCTCTTACCTCTCCCGTTCCCCCCCAGCAGCCGTTATAAACCCCGGCATTGTCCTCGTGCAGGCCTAACTCTTTTAACCAGCTGTATTGAGGATGATTGATGAGCAGCGTAGACATGTTTGCGACGGCGGGTCCGACACGCGGCGCTAGTTTGTTTCTCAACGTAAAAAGTTGCGCGAGTCTCACAGTCAGCACGCGCTGCATCATGACAACAATCTGAGAACCATGCGCATGCGTGTCTTTGGGTCACGTGATGTACGGCGCTTCCAATTGGTCGGCTCGGAAGTCGCCCCCTTCGCACAGACCTTTGAGGTGTTTTTTCCCAAACGTAAATTCTTTATAAGGTGTATGAAACGTGGAGTTAAAACGACTGTAGTTCTGATATCATGTTTCGATCAAAGTCAATAGAATACAAGAATGCCACTGATTCAAGTAATTCAATATTACTTTATAAATAATATACACAATTTCGAAGTGTATGACATTATCAGCAGAGTGGCGCAGCGGAAGCGTGCTGGGCCCATAACCCAGAGGTCGATGGATCGAAACCATCCTCTGCTAGTTTTAATACTGTCAGACATTTGTATACTATGTCTATAAAGGTAATGAAGTTAGTAACAATCAAACCTATATTACTTACAGTACAGTACACAGAGTAAGTTAACAGTCAAAACATGATTCACGCCCCCAACACACGTGTTTTTAATTTTAAAATGAATATACCAATATGTGAGTAGTTGACAAATAAACCATAAATGTGTCTTTTGGTGTGAAGATAAATCTCTATGCTATTTTATATGATAACTATTCAAATGAATAATATAAAAGATGTTTTCTAAATGTTCGCTGTCACAGCAGAGGGCACATGGTAGGCTACGGTTTATTTGTCAACTATACCACCTCGTGACTGGTATGCCAACACTTAAGCCTGCACTGACATTGGCATTCTGAGAATCAGCCAATAGACAAATAAATATATCAAACTTCTCAATAGAGCCCGACCGTATTTACTTTTATTTAGTATTTGTATTACATCACTTATTCTATTAACTATTGTCAAGCAAGATTCTCAAACAGTTGACATGAAGCTTTTTAAACACTATATGAAGCAGTAAAGACACGTGCAATACGCTGTAAAAAGATGTCCTCCTGTTCTACATTTCATAGAAAACCTTATTTTAGAAAACCATATTTTGACACATATTTAAATGTTGTAGCTGTTGGCAGCCAACATTGCTTGCTTGGAGAAACGATCATCTGCAAAAACTACACATTTGATGGTTCATTAAGCAAATACGACTATTTATAAGTTTATCTCTTAGATGTTCAAATATGATATATAAAGTTACTACATTTGGCAAAAACTACACAATTAAAACATTTATGAATCTTGCCATTTAGAAATAAATAGTCAAATGAGCTCATCAGCTGTTCCAGTGAATGAATGACGTGTGATGAAACAGTGACACCTGCTGGCCGGACAAGGTACTGTTTAACAGCGCGAGACAACGAGCGTTTAATCTCATCCAGATCAAGATCTTCTGGATTACTTAAAAATAACAGACAGGTGTGTTTGATGAGGGTTGGAGCTGAACCCTTCAGGACTGTAGCAGGAGCAGGCACCCCTGGTTTAATGGAATGAACGAGTAAAAACGCTTATCTACCACGTCACAATATTTTTCTTTCTTTGCGAAGTGAAACGTTTTCAATCTTTCAGGAGGAGGTTATGACTAAACAAGGGGCACTGGTCATTGTCCCAAACACTTCTTCTTACAAATAATAAACAAGTCTCACACAAAATAACACAGTCGATCGCATATTATGCAAAAGTTCATAAAGTGGTATTAAACCAAAATGCTCTTTTATGATGTTTTATTGTGGATCATATTTTGGTATTACATATTTACAACAAGTGCAAATTCATTAAATGTCAAGCTTTGTTTTAAAATACGAGAGACATAATGTAATGGACATAGACGTTGTGTCAAAATCTAAAAATGGTAAAGCAACTAAAACTACTGAAGCCTAACATTATTATTAGTGCTGGGCAAGTGGATGTGACCGGGATAAAAATCTTGATTCATTTGAGTGATTCGTTCTTTTTCAGTTCGTTCACCGAAATGATTCGTTCACTGATTCGTTCAGTGACCATTTCTATGAATACCAGCATAACAAAAAAGAGCATCTTATGTGTTACCCTGACTTTGTGCTTGTTATGTGTGGGAGCACATGGCCTTTGTTTTGTTTGCTTTGTGCTACGTGCTCTCCTGTCACAAGTTTTAGCCCCGTTTCCCCATCGATCTTCCCGTTAGTGTTTCATTCCCTGCCTCTGCTCATTGTTTTTATCCCTTGTTTGTTTTCCTATGTAGCCTAGTGGTACTTACGGAGCCCAAATAAATTAGATCCAATTAAAGAAACACGACTACGCCACCCTGGGAATCCTAGTGGTAAGCAAACATGGAGACATAGGTGCTGGTACCAAAAATAAATATTTTTGATGTAGCATGGCAAGAGATCGCAGCGACTACACCACCCCACGAATAGTAGGGAAGAAACGGAGAGAAAGATAAAAGAAACGCGCAGTCCAAGACACGCAGGTTCGGCTCCCGAACGAGAGAACAAAAAGGGCATGAGTGACCGACAAAATATATGTTTTATTTCGTCGGGGCAGAATATATCAAATAAACAGACAGATAACAAATAAACAGACAATTAATACGACTAGGGGCAGAGGCTTCCTACAAAGAGAAGCGGGATGGGTACCGGCACACACCTCATGCGGCTCCTGCAACCACACCAATCCAGTCACCCCAAACACACGGCACTTGAAGGCACTGCAATAGTGACAACCCCAACGTGAACAAGGAAAACCCCAGCCGCTTCAGGAAGCACTCCGCCCCTAAAAATACAGAAGAAATAAATAAATAAACCCTAACCACAGACAGCAAACAATAAAATAAAGAAAAGAAATCAAACTCCACCTAAAAAAAAAAAAAACTTAAATACACAACAACAATCAAACAATGATCTTACATGGTATCAACACATGAAATGGAACCTCATACCATACTCCAGATACTCTGTCATGATCATAGAAATACAACATAACTCACATCTCAATGACGTGTGGTCATAATCACTGAGATTCACAGGAAACACTGGGGAGGGTCTCCACAATAGAGTCATAAAAGAGTCGACCACATCATAACACCCAGGCCCACTTAAGGATTGTAAAATCACAGTCCGACCAATGTCACAATTTCATAGAGTATGTTGTGGTAAATCGTTCTCCCAACATAAAGAAAGTCTTGCAGACGAGGGTTCCAGATATCAAGAAGTCAAACTTTATTTGTTTGAGCCAACAAAGTGAGATGCACGGATACCCAACACATTTAAAATTACAGTGCTTTTGCTACATCTTTTATACAGATTTTTCAGGGCGTTCTCACATCACCCACCAATCATATTTACATGATGTAATTCTTTACCAATCACATTTTGCATGATGTAACCTTTTTCCCATTAGTTCGTCCCCTTAGCACCTGCAACCATTAAAGACCATTAGTCTTCCTTTGTTAAAATCTAACTGTGGCCGGCACTGTCCGGAATCATGCGCTTCTCCCCAATCCTTCCTACGCCTTTTCAATGGCGCCTTATCACGTATCCTTGAAGCATGATTCTAGCTGACTCTGGATTTCATGCACTTAGCTCAATGTTATCTAGTGTGTGTGTGTGTGTGTGTGTGTGTGTGTTACTGATTTAAACAAATTAAAATATATTCTGTGTACATGGCCTACGTGCAGTACGTGTTCCATGCTCTCATGTGCTCTACTTGAGGCCTGTATTTGGCCTATAACAAGTGTGCATAAAGTGACTGTTATATCAGTGAATTATCAGTGAATTCAGTGAGTATGCATATTATAATGATATGAATTATAAACAGTAAATATAAAATAACTACCATATCATAGAAAAACCACCATAAGACACACTCAACAGCCATCCCGTTGATGTGGATGGTGTCATGTGTGCCTCTTGACTCTTTCCTAAAGTCCACAATGAGCTCCTTCGTTTTGGTGGTGTTGAGGAGCAAGTTATTGTCTGTACACCATGTAGCCAGCTGCTGGATCTCCTCCCTATAGGCAGTCTCATCATTGTTGCGTCAGTAGCGGTTTTAACAATCATTTAAACCGGAACAATGATATTGATTAACTTTGACAATAAACTAAAGAGAAATAAAAAAGTCTTAAACAGAGCAATTATTTATTACACAAGTGAAAACGTTACACACTGAAAGACCTGTTTTTTATGTCCAGCAAAGGTGTCTGGTCCATTGTACATATTATGGATGGGGATGGAAATTTTCTTAGTTATGATCATTTTTGTGTCAAATATTATATCATTTGTACTCAGAAATTATATGTATCTTTGTTGAAAGCTGTTCCTGTTGGTTTGATCCAGTGCTTAAAGGTGCATTGTGTTATTTACCTGTGACACCAAGGTACGAGGGAGTCGTGGCCCAGTGGGGACTTGTGACAGAGTCGGACTTGTGACCAGAAGGTTGCTGGTTCGATTCTCAGGCCCGGCGGGTAGCGACTGACGTGTCCTTGAGCAAGGCACCTAACCCCCACTTCCTCCCCGGGTGCTGCAGTAATAGCTGCCTACTGCTCCGGGTGTATGTGTTCACCACTTGAAGTGTGTGTGTTCACTACTCACGGTTGGGTTAAATGCAGAGGTCACATTTTGGGTATGGGTCACCATATCTGACAAATAGGTCACTTTCACTTTTCACTTTAGGTAATCTAATTATCTCACAGAGCAGAGCTGTAAAAATAAGGTTTTAAGAACATAGTAAATATACAGACTTTCCCCTTTAAAGTAAAAAAGATCTCTTGTTTCTGATTTTCCCGAAGATAAAGTGGTTCGTATTAGAAAAAGGGATTTGTCTCTTTCCCACTTCTACCAAAGGTAAAAGAAGTTCAGTTTAAAATTATTAATTATTTATCCCTGTAATGAGTGCATCATAAAAAAGTCTTCAAACTATGAAAACCTTTTGAAAGTATTTTTTGGTGATTAAGCCCCTTGTACTGTATTGTATTTCTGTATTTGTTTTAGCTTATTTTATTTAATATTATTTTTCTAATTTGTTGTATTATTTTTGTAATACTTCTATTTGGATGTTATTAAGATGTTTCTTGTTGTTTACCTGATATTTTGTATCTTCTTGTTAAGCAAATAAAAAAAATAAAAAAGTTTTTTATGTCCGGAAGATGCGTCCAATCAGAGTTCAAGTCAATGACGTTGCAGGAAGTGAGCGCGCAGTATTTCCGTCAGGAAGAAATGGCGGGTGATGGAGACAGAATGGAGGATTTGGAGGATGGAGAGCTCGGGTCTGATCAGGAGTCTGTGGAGGAGCGCGTGCAGGTGACGTGTGATATCTTTAAACCAGATATAAAACCACGGTGATGCCGCAGTTATTGTTGTGTTCATAACACACGCGCATTGATGCTCCTGATTACAGGTGTCAGTTATTGCAGACAGAAACGTCAGCAAGACTAGACCGCAAGCAGCTTACAAACATTTACTTACTTTAATTCTAGTAAAGTGTAGGTAAGTTAGTAGTCATGTTTTTTTGTTTAATTGTAGAGGTCGACCGATATTGGATTTTGCCGATAAACGATAACTAAGTGGTCAGTACCTGCCCAGCAAACACATTTACGTTGTGACAACGTTGGTGCCACGTTCTATTTTTACTCTGGCAACGTTGCACTTCTACTGCTTACCACATTGTTACAACGTAGAAATGTAAGACGCTACAGGGCTGTAGCAACGTTGTTCTGCAACATCCAGGAACAGTGAGAGGACATTCAGACCACTTTCGTTAATCCTTGATTCCATATTCACTGTATAGCCCATCTGCACTGATTTTTATGTTATACCCGCAACTAAATATAGGACCACGTAACGTCTTATGTAAACTTCGGAAAGCAACAATCTAACACATGACTATATAAATCAATTTTATTTTTATTGACGTTTCATTCAAACAATTCAAATAGTTCGCAACAACTTATTATAGACAAGTAATAGGGCCTAAAATCAGAACAAGAACTATTCGTCACTTACAGAAATTTAAGGAAATTAAATTTGTATCAGACGTTCCTTAAACCGTTCAAAATGAATAAATTCATTTCAGTATGGATATCTGAATATTGACAGAAATCTGACTAAAAAACGCATTTTATAGTAACAATTACAATTACTAAATTCTTTGTGATTGTCCACAAGCTATAACTATTAAACTTTCGGTTTGTTCATATGCTACTCTTAATAAAAACTTAGCGTTACAATAACCAATTTTGCTAACAGAAATTAAAATAAATATTCACGTATTCAGTCTTTATGAACCTCGCTCGCGCAGATCCTCCTCTGACAGCCAACGGTCAAGTTAGTTAACATTTAAAAACCTGTCAGGTCAGTGACGTGTATGTCATATGGTTGTCAATACAACATACATACAACTCAATGCAATGGCTCCGGAGTTTGATAACAAGCCAACATTGTGACAGTGTTGTGACAACCTACACCACACAACGTAAAAACGTCAACCTTTTGGCCATGTTGTTACAACGTTGTTAGAAGGTTGGCTACGTTGAGACAACGTTATGTGTTTGCTGGGTGCCGATTACCGCCCAGCAAACACATTTACGTTGTGACAACGTTGGTGCCACGTTCTATTTTTACTATGGCAATGTTGCACTTTTATGTGCTTAGCACATTGTTACAATGTAGCATTAATTATTAAATGTAAGACGCTACAGGGCTGTAGCAACGTTGTTCTGCAACATCCAGGAACTGTGAGAGGACATTCAGACCACTTTCGTTAATCCTTGATTTCATATCCACTGTGTATAGCCCATCTGCGCTGATGTTGATGTTATAGCTGCAACTAAATATACAAAACCACTAACGTCTTAATTAATAATTAATATTGCTTATATAACATTTACAAAAATTCATTTTTATCAACAGCAACATTGTTGCTTTCCAGTAAACTCCGAAAAGCAACAATGTAACATGGTTGTATAAATCAATTTTAATCAAATAATTAGCAACAACTTTAAATTATTATTAATTTGTATCAGACGTTCCTTAAAAACGTTAAAACATTAATGTATGAATTTCAATGTGGATATCTGAATACTGACAGAAATTTGACTGGAAACGCATTTTATAGACTAGTCACGATTACAATTACTAAATTCTTTATGATTGTCCACAAGCTAACCATTATACTTTCGGTTTGTTCATAGGCTACACATAATAAAAACTTATCGTTCCAATAACCAATTTTGCTGACAAAAATTAAAATAAATATTCACGTATTCAGTCTTTATGAACCTCGATTGCACAGATCCTCCTCTGACAGTAACGGTCAGTTAACATCTAAAAACCTGTCAGCTCAGTGAAGTGTAGCCTATGTCGTTTGCTGGATGTCAATACAACATACATACAACCTAAAGCGATGGCTCCGGAGTTTGATAACAAGCCAACATTATGACAGTAGGTGCATTTACATGGAGCATTGTAATCGGTTTAAAAGTCCAACCCGAATGAAAATGATACATATAAACACCTAAGTCAGAATAAAAATGCCCAAACCGAATGAAATTGTAATCGGTTTGAGTGGGGTGGGATAAACCTTTCTTTAAACCGATCAAAAGAAAAATCCTGCCATGTATACGATTTAAACTGATTACTTTGCGTCGACGTCATCGCGTCGAGAGGTCAAGGGTTGTCAGAATGCAAAATGGCGGCGCTGGCAGCAAATTCGAACAGGAGTTTACCGGAGAAAACACATTTGTCGCAAAATTCCAGCAGTATAACCTGCTCCCACCAGTTCCTTACTATAGACCAGGGGTCTCCAACCTATTTGTAAACGAGGGCTACCTGAAGAGATAAAATCATCTAGAGGGCTACTTGTTGAAAAAATACTTATAAACTTTAAACATGTGATGCATTATTTTTTGGCTCACAGGACAAAATTATGTTTTCTTTCACATATTTTTGCACTTAAATATATTAAAGCTTAAAACAAGTGCTAATAATAACATTTCATAATGATGTAGCACTTGGCTGATCGATATAGTCACAGATTATATCAAATGTTATTGTTGAGCCCTGTGTTTGGCGGGCACCTTACAGAGTTCATGCGGGCTAACAGGTGCCCACGGGCACCACGTTGGAGACCCCTGCTATAGATCTTCATCCACAGGCTTCTGCTGTTTGACGTAGGGAGGGCTAGTACTGAGATGCTTATTAGCGATGCACAGTTAGCAAAAAGGTTGAGCTTCCTGCGCCTGTGTTTTTTTCCTCATACGTTCCAGTCACGCTGTCGCCTGATTAAGACCAACACTTTACATATAAATAGTACACAAAAGATAAAGTCGGACTTGTTGACAGGAATAAAAGCTGGCAAACGGGACATGTGTGCGCATGTCACGAAGTCATTACGATTGAACGCACCGGTGTTACACAGGCACATGTAAACACCAGATCGGATTAAATAACATCTCATGCAAACAGTCCAACAAAATCTTTCAATCAGAATGATTTTAATCGGAATGATAAAAAAGTGTACATGTAAATGTGCCTAGTGTTGTAACAACCTACACCACACAACGTAAATATGTCAACCTGGCAATGTTGTTACAACAGGATAGAGCAATATTATGAAAATATGTTACAAGTGGGTATGTACTATGAACATTTACAGATGGCTATTTACTATAAACAAAATTTACTGATGGATATGTACAAATAATAAATAATAATAGCTTCCATGATTTGAACATTGGTTGTGAAAGCTGTTCTGTGTAATACACTGATAATGTAATACACCTTTAAAACACTTCTATGAAAAGTCCTTTGAAGTCCTGCTTGCAAATGTCTTCTGGTCAATCTGCTTGATTCGTTATCCAACTTGGGTCCAATATGATAAGGCAAAACTAACATTACTGTTATTACGTTTTTTGAGTCGCAACCACGCCATAGTAGTAAAAATCGTGATCTCAAACAAAGATTGACGTTTGCACATGCACACTTCAGTGTTTCCCACAGGATTTTGAGAAACTTGTGGTGCTGATGACGTCACATACTTATTAACATCTTTGTGACGTCATCATGTCATGTTTGCGTTGGTCTGGTGATGGCACTTGAAATCTGTTTCACTTCTAGTCTCTGATCAGTCACATTATATTGTATTTTAATACATCTGAATGCCATTCTCACATTATTTGTTCTGTTGTCAGACATGAAAAGAGTAAAATATAGTGACCGAACACGACCCAATCGATCACTTATATTCAATTCAATTTTATTTATATAGCGCTTTTCACAATGAGTATTGTTGCAAGCAGCTTTACAGGAGAAAGAAACAGAGAAACATAAAAAAGGTAAAATTACCAAACCTTTTAATTAATTTAATAAAATAAAATAAATAAAAGCAGTCTGTCGGTGAGCAAGCTGACACGGCCCTGTGGCGAGGAACCCAAACTCCAAATGATAAATGTATGGAGAAAAACCTCGGGAGAAATCAGGAGGGCCAGTTCTCCTATGACGTGTCACAGTGACTTTGATTAACGTTACAGAGAATATGATTATCAGAGAGCGCCTATTAAATGTGATAAGGAAATTGATTTTGTTAAATGTGTTATAAGGAACTTTATAAGCAGAAAACGGAACTGTGATTGCATAATGTAACTGAATGCAGCTGTAACTTCAAACTGCTGTCATGTGATGTAAGTTTAGCATTTAATACTAAGTATTGTAAATATTGTTAGCATTAACGTGACAACAATGAGTCCATCTTTGATCTTGGTTGGTGATGGGGTTGCATGAGCTGGAGCTGGGATGGTCAGTCAGGCAGAAAGTTATCGCAGGAGGGTAGAACCGGATGTTTGACTTGAGCTGCTGCTGCTGTGACCTCTAGTCAGGGATGACATTAGACGTTCGTCCGGAATCTCTCCAGGGGGAGAGAAGAGACTCAATTAGCGTAGCTGCTGTTCTTAATATTTTATTTGTTTTACAATTCAAGCATTATGTGAAAGCTTGGCTGAAAAAATATGTCTTTAATCTTGATTTAAATTGGGAGACTGTGTCAGACCCCCGAACAGTAACAGGAAGGCTATTCCAGAGTTTAGACGCAACGTATGAAAAGGCTCTACCCCTTTGGTAGATTTATTTATCCTAGGTGTTATTAAACGTCCACAGTTTTGAGATCTTAATGAGCGAGCTGGGTTGTAGCGTGATAGAAGCTCTGTTATGTAGGTAGGAGATAAACCTTTTAAGGCTTTATAAGTAATTAAAAGAACTTTAAAGTCAATATGATACTTAATGGGTAGCCAGTGTAGAGATGATAAGATTGGGGTTATGTGATCATATTTTCTAGATCTTGTAAGAACTCTGGCAGCCGCATTCTGAACTAACTGTAATTTGTTTATTGACGATGCAGGACAACCACTTAGTAGTGCATTACAATAGTCAAGTCTTGAGGTCATAAATGCATGAATTAGCTTTTCAGCGTGAAAGTGACCTATTTGTCAGATATGGTGACCCATACCCGAAATGTGACCACTGCATTTAACCCAACCAGTGAATAGTGAACACACACACTTCAAGTCGTGAACACACATACACCAGGAGCAGTGGGCAGCTATCACTGCAGCGCCCGGGGAGCAAACGGGGGTAAGGTGCCTTGCTCAAGGGCACGTCAGTTGTTACCTGCTGGTACTGGGAATCGAACTGGCAACCTTCTGGTTACGAGTCCGACTCTCTAACCATTACGCCACAACTGCCCCCAGCAACACATAAAAAAACACACAAGCATCAGCAACACATAAAATATTTTGTAGTTTGGCAATATTTCTAAGATGGAAGAAAGCTGTTTTTGTGACATTTGAGATGTGTTTTACAAATGATAAGTTGCTATCTAATATAACGCCTAGGTCTTTAACTGTATTTGCTGGGGTAACGGTGCAGCCCTCGATTTGTAGGTTGTAATCCGCAATATTCTGATTACGTGCGTTTGGTCCAACAAGTAGTATTTCCGTTTTATTAGA
The DNA here is from genome assembly GCA_026939265.1 of Oreonectes daqikongensis. Taxonomy (NCBI): domain Eukaryota; kingdom Metazoa; phylum Chordata; class Actinopteri; order Cypriniformes; family Nemacheilidae; genus Oreonectes; species Oreonectes daqikongensis. The sequence continues at coordinate 100,457 of JAOTQM010000585.1, forward strand.
ATTTAGGAGGAGGAAGTTTTTAGTCATCCAGTCTTTTATGTCTTGGATGCACTCCGCCAGTTTGGATAGCTGAAATGAATCATCTGGACGTGATGAGATATATAGTTGAGTATTGTCTGCATAGCAGTGGAAACTAATTCCATATTTTCTAATAATGTTGCCAAGTGGCAGCATGTATATGGAGAATAGCAAGGATCCTAGAACCGATCCCTGGGGTAATGCATAATTTACTTGCGTTAGATAAGACGATTTTCCATTTAATTGGACAGAGTGATATCTGTCAGATAAGTATGATCTGAACCATTGTAATGCCTGTCCCTCAATACCAGTATAATTCTGTAAGCGATCTAAAAGTATTTTATGGTCTATGGTATCAAATGCAGCACTTAGGTTAAGCAAGACGAGGAGTGAGATGTTGCCTTTATCTGATGCAATAAGCAGGTCGTTTGTAATTTTAACGAGAGCAGTTTCAGTGCTGTGATGTGGTCTAAAACCTGATTGAAATGTTTTGTGCATGTCATTATTTTGTAGGAAAGAGCACAACTGGGTGGATACTACTTTTTCTAATATTTTAGAGAGGTATGGGAGATTTGAAATTGGTCTATAGTTTCCTAGGTCATTGGGATCTAAGTTTGGTTTCTTAATAAGAGGCTTAATGACAGCCATCTTAAAGGGTTCTGGGACATGGCCTAGATTAATTGACGAGTTGATAATATTACAAATAGGCTCAATTGCAACGTGTAGTAATTCTTTTAATAATTTGGTTGGTATAGGGTCTAATAGGCAAGTTGTTGTTTTAAATGTTGCAATAAGTTTAATTAAATCGTCTTGTTTTATGGCTGAGAAACACTGTAGCTTTTCTTGTGGGCCAGTGGTTAATGCTAAATCATAGGGCATAGTCGGAGGTTGAGTTTTTGCTATATTGTCGCGTATATCTTCGATTATCTCTGTGAAAAACTTTATGAATTAATTGCAGCCAAGGTGCGGTGGAATAGCCAGGTCAGGTGGCGTCTGTTTATTTGTTAATTTAGCAACTGTATTAAATAAATACCTTGGATTGTTTTTGTTTGTTTCTATGAGGTTGCGGAGGTGCTCAGCCTTTGCCACTTTTAGTGCCTTTTTATAACAGTTTGCACTTTCTTTCCAAGCAATTCTAAAGACCTCTAATTGGGTTAGTCTCCATTTGCGCTCTGTTTTATAGTGCAGACAAATTCAGAAACATGGAAGAATACATCATACACGGAGGTATCTACAGTACACGCGCGTGCGCATAGCGCACCGAACTCAGGGCGACACACACCGAGCACAGAGAAAAGATGTGTGAGAAACACTGCTAACCTTTCGTTAAGTCCTGATAAACTCGATCAGCCGTCTTCTCTGTCAATAACATCTGTGACTTTTGACATAAACGACGTGGAAAGGAACGCATATTGAAAACACCGTCACCTTTTAATTTGTTCACTGTCACGTGACAGAGATGCTGCGTGCAACATGAGAGAGAGAGAGAGGCGCTGCGTGCAACTTTGAATTAAGCTATTTTAAATAGTAAAAAAATCTCTTTGTGGCAGCCAGCGTTGATAGTGTGGTGGGCCGCCACGAATAAATCAATGTACGGGAAACACTGCACTTTCACACACTATAGCAGACCTCCGTTACCCCTCTCAGTTCAGATCCATTCGCGTGTTGAACGGATGCCAATGTTTACTGTTTATTGCTTAAAGTGAAAGCTTACGAATGCTCCACACGTGCTCTGAGAGCGGGACCAATCACAACAGCCTGAGAAGTGGAAGCGGAAGCTCGCTTTCCTACAAATTTTTCACACTTGCTATCGTTTTATTTGTGACACACAGTGGACACACACAGAGAGAGATTTTTTTCTCATTAATGACAGTGTTTTTTCTACATTGATTGTGATCGTAAAATAAAGACGATGTTCTCTAAGAACACAGCTGTATTGCTCATTTTGCTTTCGTAGGTGTCATCGTTGAAGAGCAGAGCTCCCGGTGTGAGTGCCGCATCCGTCTCAGGGTACCGTAACTCCATCAACACAGACTCCAGCGACAGTGACTCTGACTCAGACGATGACGCTCTGCCGTGGAGGCAGAAACGCCGCAAGTGTTCAAGCGTTCCGGCTCCTGTCAGCCGAGCCCAAAGCGCAGCCGGCCCCTACACTCGCAAGGTGAACAACATCTGGGGCTCGGTGGTGCAGGAGCAGAGCCAGGAGGCTGTGGCGGCCGAGCTGGGCATCATGGGAATGGAGGGAGGCGTCAGCATGAGCAGTCGCCAGAGCGAGACCTATAACTACGTCCTAGCCCGCAAGGTGATGGAGAAAGAGCGTGAGGAGGAGGATGAGGGTGTGAAGAGCGTGCTGGACGTGCAGCTGGAGACCTACATGCAGCAGAGAGGAGAAGCCCAAACAAACCACAACTGTCCGAAGAGAAAACGGTCGGCAAAGGAACGGCTGGGCATGCGGGCCGAAATGGATTTGAAGGGTCGATACGAGCTTACGGAGGACGACGGCGAAGACAGAGTGGTGGATGAGATAGCACACAGGTGCTCGCGCACACGCGTCATGTACATCTTACTGATATTGTAGTTCATCAGATAGCTTGAATTCTTCTATAAATATTTAGTGCAAAGCTGGTAGAGACTGTTTTAGAAAAATCAACCAGCAGTAAACTCGCTTTTTTTATTGTTACAAACAAGATTTCATTCTGCATGATATTTGTTAGTGTAGGGCAGAGGTCGGCAAGTAAGTTTGCATCGGGCCAAAAAACGAATTCGCCGCTAGATGGCGGTCCAAAAACATAGTCAAAGGATAATTTAAGAAATTAATTGATAAAAAATGCAACTAGAGTAGCCTACTTGAAAAAAATATAGTTATTATATAATTATAATTATAAGTGGTTCTCAAACATGTCAGATCAAGTACCACCTTTAATTAAAGTAGTTGTTCCAAGTAGCCTATCACCTAATGGCCGACATAGAAAACACTTAAATTAATAGTAGAGCTGTGAATCTTTATCTCTACACTTATCTCAAATTCTAATGTATTATTAATAATACAAACACTTTAATTTACCAGCTAATAGTAATAGTGGACAAACACTTTTCTGCAGTGCACTGTAAACAGGGCTCTGTAAATGATTCTTATGGAAGATTTATTAACTTTGTGGGGACTCGCAGAAAGACTACAAAGCTATATTAAAGACAAACAATGTGGAAAGGTTATTTCACTGAAGATAAATAAATATACATATACTGTACTTAAACATCAAGAGAATAGCTGTACATAACAAACTTAGACTCATACTGTACTGCAGCGTCTCTTGTCAAAGCGGCACGTCAAAACTAAATCACGGCGCGCTTCATTGATTTAACATCGTAAATGCAGACACGTGTTGAATGAGCGCTTTACAGCAATAACAACAGATAAATGTACAGCTTTAAACAGCGGTTCAAGTGCAGAAATACATAAGAAACTTTATTTACATGCAGCTCATCGGAAGAGAGCGAGTGAGACTCACAAGCGCCTGCGTCTGTCTGCTCTCGCTCTGTGTTTGAGCTGCCTGTCATGCGCCTGAGTTACAACAACAAATGATAATACACAATAATTCATGCAACTATATTAAAATTGCACATAGACTGAGATGTAGTCCGTATTTATCTATCATGTATTAAACATTTGTAAAGTACATTTATATATAATTTTCTGTCGCGTCACATACCACTGGTGGTACGTGTACCACAGTTTTGAGAACCACTGTTATATATAAGTACATAAGTTATATAATTATTTAACGTAGCCTATTTTACACTTCGCTGTTAGTTTTTTCATACCCCACATTTCATGACGGCTATCTTAGAGGTGTGTCTAGCGATCGACGACTCCTTTGAATGTCTTTCAGAACTTTTCAAATTAAAAGCTCTCAATTCACTAAAGACGTGATGGTGACAGATCTATTTCAGATCCAGCTGCGGGCAAAATAATCAAAGTAATGCTGCTGACGCAGGCCAAATATTATTGCTGGCGGGCCAGTTTTGGCAGCCTGTTGCCGACCACTGGTGTAGGGGGACATGTTCTTCATGATTCCCCGTCTTCATTTTTTAAATTCTGGACTTGTTTCTGTGTGTTTAAGACTGATGGAGCCAAAGAGAGATTTAATCGAGCGAGTGGTAAGAGTTATAGGAGTAAAGAAAGCCATCGAGCTGCTGTCAGAGACGGCCACCATCGAGCAGAACGGAGGTCTCTACACTGTGGTATGTGCTTTCAGCATCTCTATATACACATACACGCATGTGCGGCTCTTGTGCGTGTTTAACACAGACGTGTGTTTACTGCAGGACGGCAGCAGGAGACGGACACCTGGTGGAGTTTATCTGAACTTGCTGAAGAACACACCCAACATCTCTGACAGACATCTGAAGGTTTGTCATCATCACACAACAGTTTCATTCAAGCACATTGGTGCCTGATGGATTTTGTTTGATTTCAGTTCATATTGTTAAGACATAATGAATCTATACTCTTATATTCAGGTAGGGCTGCACGATTAATCGTATTTTAATCGGAATAACAATTTATGCTTCAAAATGTAAAGTAGCAAGCGCACACCTTCGGAGATGCCGGTCAAGGAAGATAAACAGAAAAGAAACTTGTGCAAGCTTTTTATTAAACCAACGTTTTGGCAACAAGCCTTTGTCAACGATTTAGGCTTCCCACAAATAATTGAACATAATCGTTGTGATATTAATGTTTTAAAACATTAATTCACAAAAGGTTCACAAAACTCCCCATAATGTCAGAAAATCATCACTGTCGTACTGAAAGCTTGCATCTCTTAAACTGCCACTTTACAAGAAATTTAAAAAAAACACATTTTTACATTGGATTTGTAACATTTAAAACTTTTTATTTGCAACAGACAAACATGAAGGGTGACCAGCAGTAATGAATTATAAAAAAACAAGAATTTAAAAATGGAGTAGCAAGGTTTCATTATAAAGATCACAGAATGTTCATTTTTGGGGGCAGACTGTTTAGATGATTGCGTGCTTTGAAATACGGTGTTGAAGTTTTATGGCAGCAGATTAAACATGCTGAAGTGAAATTAAAAACAAGTTCTAAACTGACAGAATAATCGTGGTTATAATTTGGTGATTTTTAATATAAATAATCGTTATTATAATTTTATCCATGATCGTGCAGCCCTATATTCAGGATATGTAATGCTGTCGTCTTTTACTCATCCTTGTGTCATTTAAACACAGTGGCTTTTTTTTTAAACTTTGGATTTAAAGTTGGTGGGTTTTCATTCTCTTTAGTTGAGAGGGCGGGGAATGTGGCCACCTTCTCGCAGTGAAAATGGCACAGATCAAATTATGATTTATATTTGATCTTTCTTTACATAAAACTTGATATTTACACCATGAGTCACTTTGTGTTATCCAATCCACTCAAAAAAAATAAGTGTTAAAAAAACTGTTTATGTTTTGAAGTTTAAAAAGAGCCATCATCATGGATTTGGATGATCTATGCCAGGGGTTCTTAAAGTTTACATTCATAAAGCCTTATTCAGACAGTAATTGTTTCTCATAGGGACGTATTTTCAGCATTTACAGGGGTACCTGTTCTGTACATGTACAGAATGTCTGTGTTTTTTCTCCCACCACCCACGTGAAAATCTCCGGCCGAATTACCTACTGTTTTTTGACAATCACCAAGGTTGTGTGGTAATTTAATTGCCGTCCGAATTCACATCCGAGTTTATAACGGGTGTTAAATCCAAAATAAGTTTTTGTAAGTGCATTTTGACCACTTAAAAGTACCGTAGAGTGTTGCTCTTTAGGAGGTTCAGGGACTATACACACTATGAAGCTCTTTCAAGAGCATGCCAAACCAACAGGTGGCAATATAACCCTAACCCTAAAACTGTGTTGGCCAATCAGAAGCCTGGAATCTGACGTCAAACAAAGGAGAAAGTGGCGTGCATTCCAACGTCATAGGCCAAATCTCCGGTTTCACCGTCCACACGACAACACTGAAACTATAGTTTCTGAAAAATCTTCACCCTGTCCGGAGTTTTGAAAAAGTTCTGTTTCAGTGACTGGGTACTGCGTTTTTGTTTGGACGAACGGCCAACCCGCATTGATAAAGCTGCGGTTTTAAAAATACTTGTTCGTGTGGACAGGGCCTGAGAGCCTTTGCTTTAGTAACAACAAAACTGAAGAGAATGATCAACATTAAGCAAATGTGAAACTGCCAAATGCTCTATGAGTAAATGCACAAACGCATTGTTTTACGTGCACACGTTTTATATAATTGACAGTACACTGGACAAACATATCTATAAACACTGAAAACATGCGCTCTATGAGTGAATGCACAAACACGTTATGTTTTTACAATCTGCACACGGTTTATGAACAAAGGTTCATGTGGCTATATCTTCGTGACACTTGTGTGTTTACATGAAACTTGGTATGTGTCATCACAGGCACATCTTGTCTGCCTCATAATTTGGTGATAGCACCATCTAGTGGTCAAAAGTTATAAGTACTTTTATTGTGTTCGAAGTGCATTTCCCAATGTTTTTTCAAAATCTGATCATTTGACATGTGCAAAATATTTCCGGTTGGGCTTGACCCCGTAATTGGTGCGTGCAGCTATATTTTATTATGAAATAATGCTGCCCTGCCAAGGCTGCTCTTCAATCACTTGTCATTGGTTTTTGCACAGATGTGGGGCTCATGTGTTGTTATAATGTGTTATTATATGTGAGGTTCATGTATTTGTTTGCTTTTCTAATCATACAGGAGATCTTCTGTGAGGAGAACCAGAAGGAATACAACAACAAAAAAGCTGCCAAGAAGCGACGAAAGAGAATTGTAGCAAAGAAGATGAAGCAGGCCATCGGCACTCTCAATCTCCAAGAACACAATGATGAGTCACGAGAAACATTCGCTAGTGACACTGAAGAGGCGCTGGTGTCCCTGGAGGAGAACCCGTCAGAGTCCGCACTGGGAACAGATGACAACCCTGTTATTTACAACTCCAATGATCTGGAGGTTTTCTAACACGTACTGTTGTTAATATCGATCTGAAGAGTCATATGTTATGATGTAAACATTGGTGGCTGAAGTTTGATTTCTGTTGCTCTTCACGTCTAGTGTGCACTTTGAATTTCTCTACTGAGTGTTTAAGTGATGATCAGATGCCGCTGTCATGCTTGACGGGTCTGATGCTTGTACAGATTTGATTAAGGTTGATCAAATGTAATAAATAGTTTTGTTTGAATCTTTTCTCATTTTCCGATAGTTTATTTTTGATTGCAGAATTAAAACATGCTCAGATGCCAATAAATAAAACTTGTATTGTTCATAACCATTGATGTCTTTAAAGCATTAAAGAGTAAATAGCTTGTGATTTTTAAAGGTCTACTTTGGTTTATTGAGTGTCCGACAACAGGTTTATGTACATACATGGTGTAAAAACACTTGTTTTGTTAGAATGAGCAGTTTCTATTACCTTACTTCTTGACCGACTCTCAAATGATTCATTCAGCGATTCATCTGTCTAATCCCCGCCTTTCCGCTAGCGTAGTCTGATGTGATTGGTCAGATGGTCTAGTCTGATGGTCTAGTCTGCTGTGATTGGTCAGATGGTCTAGTCTGATGGTCTAGTTTGCTGTGATTGGTCAGATGGTCTAGTCTGATGTGATCGGTCAGATGGTCTAGTCTGCTGTGATCGGTCAGATGGTCTAGTCTGATGTGATCGGTCAGATGGTCTAGTCTGCTGTGATCGGTCAGATGGTCTAGTCTGCTGTGATCGGTCAGATGGTCTAGTCTGATGTGATCGGTCAGATGGTCTAGTCTGCTGTGATCGGTCAGATGGTCTAGTCTGCTGTGATCGGTCAGGTGGTCTAGTCTGATGTGATCGGTCAGATGGTCTAGTCTGCTGTGATCGGTCAGGTGGTCTAGTCTGATGTGATCGGTCAGGTGGTCTAGTCTGCTGTGATCGGTCAGGTGGTCTAGTCTGCTGTGATCGGTCAGATGGTCTAGTCTGCTGTGATCGATCAGATGGTCTAGTCTGCTGTGATCGATCAGATGGTCTAGTCTGCTGTGATCGGTCAGATGGTCTAGTCTGCTGTGATTGGTCAGATGGTCTAGTCTGCTGTGATCGGTCAGATGGTCTAGTCTGATGTGATCGGTCAGATGGTCTAGTCTGCTGTGATCGGTCAGATGGTCTAGTCTGATGTGATCGGTCAGATGGTCTAGTCTGCTGTGATCGGTCAGATGGTCTAGTCTGCTGTGATCGGTCAGATGGTCTAGTCTGCTGTGATCGGTCAGATGGTCTAGTCTGCTGTGATTGGTTTAGCGCGTGTTCAAGTTTTCGCGGGCAGGTGGGGAATTTCTATGTACGCAGATAGAGTTCCTTTTTAAGATCAGGACAGGTCACGGCTCGTTTGCGTGATTCAGAGTCGACTCCCATTTTTCCAAGCCAATAACTTTGTTATTCATTCACCTTCGGATTTACAACTTGGCAGACTGCTTACACGGCAACATTACACAATGCATGAAATGTAATTTTGATGATCTTGTGGAATTTACTCTTTAAACCTTTTTTCTAGGCTCTAAAACTCTCAGGTATGATTGATGTGTAGTGTTTGAATGTCATGTTTGATGGCTCATCAGATCAGACATTTTGAGCAAGGCTTTGTTTTAGAAGGTCACCATGAAAAGGAAAGTTGCAATTGTCTTATTTTCCGTATCGTGACGTACATACGAGTAATACAATTTCTGAAATTTGGAAAAAAAAAGTAGGGCCGGGACTTCATGTTGCCCAACCTAATACACCAGCGGTACTCATTGGACAGTCAGTTTAGTCCTACCTCTTTTTCAGGCATGACATCATGCAGAGAAGAGTTGTTGTTTAGTAAAAGTGACCTATTTGTCAGATATGGTGACCCATACCAAAAATGTGACACCTGCATTTAACCCATCCAGTGAGTCGTGAACACACATACACCGGGGCAGTGGGCAGCTATCACTGCAGCGCCCGGGGAGCAAGTGGGGTTAAGATGTCTTGCTCAAGGGCACCTCAGCATCTACGTGTTGGTCCTGAGAAACGAACCGGCGATGAGTCCGACTCTGTAACCACTGGGCCACGACTTTAGAGAGGGAGAGGAGCTTAATGTTTTTGATTAAAGATTAAATTATTTACTATATTAACTGCAAAGCTGTGTAAGAAAATTAGTATTATAATAATAATTTTTCATTGCAAGGTGACTTTAAGCATTGAATTTGTTCAGTCATTTAAAGTCCTTGTATACAGTCATACTTGAATAAAGTTTGTAAAGTTCATGAAAGTGGACCGATAAAGTTTTCGTGAATTAATCAAGTCTCATTTGAGTAACCGTTATTCATATAACCACAGATTTATTACGAATATCGCTGTGGCGAGACGACGATACATTAGCGGTTAAAGCGTGCTTCGTTATCCTAGGGGAAGCAGGAATATTAATGAATGAATGTGTGTTAGCTGGAATAAAACTCATATTTTTGTTTTCGTGTGTGTGGTGTTGATGACGTTTCAGCGCGTTTTCGTTCCGTTTGAATTTTGTCTCAACTGCTAGGTTGAACCCGTCCGATGACGTGGCGCTCGCTCATTTGTGGGATCTGTGGCCACGTGCCAGTGTCGCGCGGCCATATTTGTTCAGTCATTCTTTCTCACACGCGACCGCGACGCGGCTGCACTGCACTGCACTCGCAGCGAAACTCTCTCGAGCCGGTGGTTTATAATCGAGTCAGACTCGGCTGTTTATAGTCGACCGCGTGGAGCAGATTTCGAGTGACGGCTGAAAGATGGCGAGCGCGACTCCGGCCGCTCAGCGATCCCGCGGCGCAGGCGGTGTGGCGTCTCCTCTGAGCCCGGCGCGGATCTCGAGGCTGCAGGAGAAGGAGGATCTGCAACACCTCAACGATCGCCTCGCCGCTTACATCGATACCGTGCGCAGTCTCGAGTCCGATAACAGCGTGCTGCAGCTCCAGATCCGCGAACACGAGCAGCTGCGCAGCCGTGAGATCACCGCACTCAAAGCGCTCTATGAGACCGAGCTGGCGGACGCGCGCCGGTCGTTGGATGACACTGCGCGGGAGCGCGCGCGGCTGCAGATTGAACTCGGCAAGATTAGCAGCGAGCACGAGCAGCTGATGCACGAGTAAGTCGAGTGTGTGTGTGTGTGTGTGTGTGTGTGTGTGTGTGCGCGTGCGTGCGTGCGCGTGCGCGGCCAAATGTCTTCAGTTATACAGTGAATTATCATTACAAACCACTTGTGGGGACATTTTGCTGGTCCCCACTAACTGAAAAGGCTTATAATTCGTTCAAATAGAATTATAAATCTAATTTACTGTTTTTCTGTAAATCTAACGTGTTGCACATGTTTGTGTGATTATTAGGTGTAGGGTTAGGGGATTGAATATATCATAAGCCTGATATAAAATCAATGGAAGTCTATGGAATGTCTTCACTAGTATACAAAAACATTCGTGCGTGCGTGCGTGTGTGTGTGTGCGCGCGCTTGTGTTTCATTGATTGACAGCAGCAGGCAGTTGATCTCTTTAAGCACGTGTGTGTTGAGTGTCTGAAGAAGTTTGCACATCTGTCACGAGCTCTATGTGAGGTGGTATTGTTCAGTAAGGAACACATGCTCACACAGACACAAAAAAATATGGAAAAACAGTAATATTGTGAAATATTATTACAATTAAAAATGTAACTTTTTTTATTTTTCAGAGAAAAAAGTGTCACAGGTTATAAAAATATTATAAGCAGCACAACTGTTTCTAAAATGTATCAATTCAGCATATTAGAATGATTTCTGAAGGATCATGTAACACTGAAGACTGGTGTCAGCTTTGCATCAAAAAAATACATTATATTTTAAAGAGTACATTCCACGAGATCATAAACATTACATTTCATGCATTGCGTAATGTTGCGTAAAAGTAAACAGTCTGCCAAAGTTGTAAATCCGAAGGTGAACAAATAACAAAGTTATTAGCTTGTTAAAATGGGAGTCGACTCTGAATCACCCGAACGAGTCGTGATCTGTCCGAATCTTTAACCGCAGTGTATCTACGTAAATCGAAATAGTCCCCACCTGCTCGCGAAAACTTAAACATGCACTAAACCAATCACATCAGACTAGACCATCTGACCAATCACATCAGACTACGCTAGCGGAAAGGCGGGGATTAGACCGATGAATTGCGGAACTAATCATTTGAGAGTCAGTCAAGAGGTAAGGTAATAAAAATGAGAAGGTCCTGTCTGCAGCCTGCAGTACGGGGCGATGCCACACATTGGGGCGAAGCCCAACGTTGTGTTCTGCCTCCAACTTGTCTCATTGGTTAGTGGGCGGGATATTACGTTGTGGCCAGTCGTGGCCCAGTGGTTAGAGAGTTGGACTCATGACCAGAAGGTTTCTGGTTTGATTCTCAGGGCTGGTGGGTAACGGCTGAGGTGTCCTTGAGCAAGACACCTAACCCCCACTTGCTTACTATACAAAATGTACAAATGTATAGTACAATGTAATGTAAGTCACTTTGGATAAAAGTGTCTGCCAAATGCATAAATGTAAAATGTAAATGTAAATTAAGGGTGGGCCTATGTTACGTCTCACCCCGAACCTCGCCGTATTGGTTAATGCCTCAGCATGCGTCACTTCCGCTATATGTCGCCGCATGGTGAGTACGCTGGCTGTATTTGGCGTTGTTTTAATGTAAATTTACAGTTGATTGTACCGTTTGTAAGGGCACTTTGCAGCAGGTGCAAAATCTTGTTTGCTCTGTGTTTGTTCTGTGTGCGTGCGTGCGTGTGTGTAAACTAGAAGTATAGCATTGTTTTTTGTGTTGGTAATTGGAATAAAGAACAATTCAGTAATTGTGTTGTCTTGTTTTTTATATAAAAGGAACTTTTGCCACCATATTTCTACTTAATGCTCTGAGTCAAAATAATAACTTAAATGGTATAAGCTAATCTATCTCAATAAATCAATTGCTTCATCCACAAGGCAGATACAGCTATTGGGGGAAAACAGCAGGCAGGAAACAAATTGATGCTCATTAAAATCAAAATATTTTATTGTATAATCTTGATTCTAGATTAAATTATCAGCCTGACTCCATTTGATTAGAAACAGACTAGGTGTTATATATTGTCTGATGTTATTGAAAACCTTAAATGGAGACCACATGAGACCCATATCTGCTTAAAAGTACAACACAACACCCAACATGAGATTATAACCATGGGTTTTCAAACTTTACGATGTGAGGGTCCCCAAACATAATGAGGGCAGTCGTGGTCCAGTGGTTAGAGAGTTGGACTCATGACCAGAAGGTTGCTGGTTCGATTCTCAGGTCTGGCGGGTAACGGCTGAGGTGCCCTTGAGCAAGGCACCTAACCCCCACTTGCTTACTATACAAAATGTACAAATGTATAGTACAATGTAATGTAAGTCGCTTTGGATAAAAGCGTCTGCCAAATGCATAAATGTAAATGTAAATAATGAAGCTTTTGTGAGGACCCCCTTCCTAAAATACATAGGCCTATCCATCTATATTTATTTTGTGTGGAGGAACATTTAAGCTATGTTAGATAAATAATAAGTGTGATTGTATAAAGACAATGTGCTAATTAGCTATTGAAATTATGGATGTATAAACCTAAGTGTACTGTAGCGATATTCTTTTTTTTTTTTAGAGAAATTAAAAGAGAAAACCAAAATTTCAATTCTACTGAACATTATTACTGTTTCATATAAATGTATTCATATTTATTTCTGAGATGTTCTGGGAACCCTTAGAACCTTCTGGAGGCCCCCGGATTCCCCGGAAGTAATTTATTATAAGCTATGTTAGTTTTTGCAAAGGATAAATCGGAATCAAATTTATGAAATGAAACCAATTTATAAATAAACATTAACTTTCATTGTATTACATTTCGTATCATTAGCACTTCTCGTGAATATTGCTTACTTAGACGAATCGCTTGCTGTTTTCCTCAATTGTAAGTCGCTTTGGATAAAAGCGTCTGCCAAATGAATAAATGTAAATGTAAATGTATCATACCATTTATGGCAATAATCATCACAGAGTGTATACTGTATTACGATCGGTCTGAACGGCACCAGATTAAGTCGGAAGTTTCTAACCTCATTTCCTGGTGTCAACATCATTACCTTGTAACCAATGGGAAGAGGGATTGGCAAAGCGACGCATGTAGGCGGAACTTAAATGTAACCGCGCGCGCTAACCAATGAGACGCGTTGGGGGCGGAACACAACGTTGGACTCCGCCCCAATGTGTGACATCGCCCCGTACTGCAGGCTGCAGACAGGTGTACTTGATAAAAACGGCTTATTACGAAATAATAGTGTTTTTACACCCATGTATGTACATAAACCTGTTGTCGGACACTCCATAAACCCAAAGGGCCCAAAACCTTTTGACCAGTTCTGTACTTCTGTCGATCACAGATAACTGGCTAAAAAAAGGTAGAAGAAAGAGCATCACAGCTTGAGCTAGCTAGCCTCAAATTGTCAATGAAATAGTGCTAGGCTAGACTATTTCATAACACTGCTGCTAGCATATCTGATGATTTACTAGCTGGCTAGCTTGGTATTTGCTAGTTACACTTTAATAACATAGATAAAATAAGTAATATAAAAACTTAAATGCAGCGTTGTGGCTTCAATATTTCTTTTGTTTGTGTTGTATGTTTTTTTTAGACAGTTTTTTATTATCTCATCTAAATGTCTGCCTGGTCAGTGTATTTGTTTTTACAATGGTATACTTTTGTTGCACAATAGCTTACAGACAGCACAAGAAAATTTTAAACACAAATGTATGTAATATTTGAGACATTATTTTAAATGTGACTTTTCATGAAAATCCGACTTTTTCTGTGTTTAAAAACTATAATCGGGTCCCCGGTGCATCTACTAACTCAGAAAACATGAAAAAGTACAACCAAGTAACTTTGCTTTGTTACACCTTTCTCTGAAAGCATGTGAGAAAATGAGTGCTTCAGATTTGTGATGTTGCAGGAGGATTTTATTGTATTTTATTGATTGAAAATGAGCGCTTCCCTTGTGATGTTGCAGGGGGATTTTATTGTAATATCACTATCCCTTGCTCTGCACATTTCCACTTGTTTTCACAAGCAACATACGTGTGTTAGCTCCGACACCATGGCAAAAGTAGGCAAAGATCATGTTAACTGTTCTGTTGTTGGCTGCACAAACAAGCACAGAATACTGTTCCCAGCCTCAGAGGAGACAAGAGTGCAATGGATTTATTTTATTTTCAATGGAAATCCTCCAGACTGAACGAGGCAAAGCTGCAGATAAAGACATTGTAAATACTGGTATGTTTTAAGTAAGACCAACTTAAAAGTAGGTAAAATGTCACTGTGAAACATTTGTCCGTTCACTCGTAGAAAGCAATGTGTATGGTTTGTAAACACGTGACGGGGTTGCAATCGTGAGGTCTTCCCTCTGGAAAGCGGTCCTGACTGAAGCGTGTTTGCTAATGGCCTTGGGGGAAACAGGTGTGCTTGTAGAAAACAATGTGTTTGGTGTTTAAAGATGAGACCCAGTGTTTCTCATTTGCTTTATGTGACCTTTATGTGAGTCCATTTGCTTATAGAAAACAATGTGTTTGGTGTTTTAAGACAATGTGTTTGGTGTTATTATAGAACAGTTCACAACCTTCTCCAGACACTAAAGTGTCTACCTCCGTAGGTTACAGAAGAAATGTGGACAAAATACACTAAGAAGCTAATTCTAAATAAGTCTAAATAAATTTTAAAAAATGCCAGTATGTAAACTTAGCAGTTGAGGTGTACATTTAAAAATCTGAGGCCCGGTTTCATAGACAGGGCTTAGCTTAAGCCAAGACTAAGCCTTAGTTAAATTATAATATTTAAGTTACTTTTATAAAAATGCTTTAGTAAATAATATTACTGGTGAGGATCTTGAGACAAATCAATGGCATTGACATGTTTTAAGATTTGTCACTGCAAGTTATAAGTAAGGCAACTCAGATTAGCATTTTAGTCTGGGACTAGTTTTAAACCTTGTCTATGAAACCGGGCCTGAGTGTCATGTCAATCCTGGCTCTGGTTTGACTGAGGGCCATGTCAAAGTGGTTTTGTGGTCAGAAGAGCTAAAACCTCTGGCATACATAACCCCTGTCTCCCATCAACAGGCTATCAAATAGCCCAGTCATAGAACGGACAGGGGAAGATTGTATTGAAATAGATTTTTTCCCCACATATTTTATTTATTTCAAGGGTTTTGTACTGTTCCCCATTTCCTTTACCTTCCTCAAAGCACTGACACAACACAGATGCATTAGGGAATGATAATAGGCATTACAACATTAAAAACTTCTTATACATTTTAAAATGTAAATGTAAATTAACAAAAAAATTTAAGGCAGCCAGGTAACTTTTTTAAAGTTGAAACAACAATCAGTTTTTAGAGTGCATGGAAAATAAATACAGCTCATGCGAGTGTAAGGGAAAGCTAGTTTTCTATCTCTAAAATCAGATTTTAACTATAGAACCATTGTATTTGATTTTTAATATATATTTTTATATTAGTATTTTTCTTTTATTACACATTATTAAAATAAACTAGCCATTGTAACACGCACTGTGAATTAGTTGTGTAACTTAAATGTAAATTTGCTTGCAGCTGATGAGATCAGTATGAGATCTAATCTAGATCATAACCTGCTCCGGAGCAGATTAGCCGTGCAGTGTAAATTACCATGATGATAAACTCAGATTAAAGCCGAGTTACTTTCAGGGTACCTAAAACCCAGGGTTGTTGCGATCTTATTCTAAACTTACCTGGCTAACCACCTAAAGTGGCTTCATGGGACAGGCCCCTGGGCAGCTGTCAGGCTTGTGTGTGTGTGTGATAATGTTGTGTGGTGTTACAGTTTTGTGAAGAAGGAATCAGATCTGGGCAGCTGTCAGGCTCGTGTGAAGGAGGTTGAAGCTCTGTTAAACTCTAAAGAAGCGGCTTTGATCACGGCAGCGTCTGAGAGAAAATCTCTAGAGAAAACACTAGCTGATGTGCAGCTTTACGTTCAGGAGGTAAAAACACACATTTACACACAACAAGCTCTTAAAGTCATAGTTCGTACACATTGAAAGTGACCTATTTGTCAGATATGGTAAGCCATTCCCGAAATGTCACCTCTGCATTTACCCCATCCAGTCAGTAGTTAACACACACACACACACACACACCCGGAGCAGTGGGCAGCTATCACTGCAGCTCCCGGGGAGCAAACGGGGGTAAGGTGCCTTGATCAAGGGCACATCAGTTGTTACCTGCCGGTACTGAGAGTCAAACCGGCAACCTTCTGGTTACGAGTCCAACTCTCTAACTGGGCAAACTACTGTCCCTACTCAACACACATCTCATGATCAGGTGGTGTTTGTGTGTGTGTTGTGAGTTTGGTCAAATAATTGATTATGAACCAGTTGCATAAACTGCTTGCTTAGACTAGTCTTACAAGTTAGTCATTTACATTTATTTTTTTCAAGTAAGTTGCATGAAAGGTAGATTAATCTGATTGAAATACTGAAAGTAAGACTGATTAGTCATAACTAAACTAGTCAGTGAGACACTGATGTGACGGACTCAGTTTGATCACATGACAATATTTTGTAAAGCTTGAGATTGCAGACACAATATACTGCTGTTCTACAGAACACATTTGATTTCGTGAGTTAACATGTTTATATTTGATGTCACAGACACACACAGATGTTCTGTTCACACTACTCGTTTGTGTTGTGTTGTGTTCAGCTGGAGAAGAGTTTGAGTTTGAGTAAGCAGCAGCTGTCAGATGAAACTTTACTGCGTGTGGATCTGGAGAATCGCTGTCAGAGTCAGTCTGAGGAGCTGGACTTCAGAAAGAACATGTTTGAAGAGGTAAGATACACACACACACACACACACACACACACACACACACACACACACACACACGTTAGAAATGAAGTGCAGCATACTAGGGATGTAATGATTCACTCGACTCACGATGCGACGTGATTCACGATACAGATCTCACGATAGGATTGGTCACGATTCATTTTTAACTTTTCGTTTTTAAGTGCCCTTTATCATTTCTCAAAATAAAAATAAGGTGCACATTTCTTTGTATAATAAAAATGCTTTTATATCAAATAACAAAACAAAATAGCAATTTTAAATTACAAAATTAAATAATACAATAATAATACAAGTCTCCTCCTGTCTTTTTTATAAACAAAGACTGTGCTTTTCCTAGCACAAATAAAAGATGTCTCTTTAATATAAACAAATACTCTTTGCTTTTCTTAGCTTTCTCAAGTGTCTCAAGCACCTTAGATTTTGTTTCTCTGTAAAGCATTGGCATGACAGTTTGGCTAAAGTGGGGCATGATGGAATGTGTATCTGGGTTCCAGTGTTTTCACCAGTAACGTTAGCTGAAATCCTGTATGTGGCTGTGACTGGAGCTTTTCATTCTGCTGACGGTTATACGTGCTGCATCCAGTGGCGTAACTTTCTTTTGAAAAGTGGTGGGGACATGAACGCATTTCAAACTGAAGTCGTGGCTCTCTGTCTTCCGCAAATATAACTTACGAGTGCAAGCAACGAGAGATTGTGAGAAAGCGGCGCATCCTGCGTTTCCATGAGTTTTAGATGTTAATGGCCACTAAACAAGACATCTTCTGCAACTATTTCTTAATTTCCTCAATATCAACATCCACACTCGTTGTTGCCATACTGATTTCTACAACATGTTGTTCGCTGCTATTGCGCCTGTTAAGTGAGTTTGCAGTAAACGCAGCGCAACCTGCTGTTCAAAACATGCATCACAATTCGTTTAACACTTCAGCCAACTGAAATCGTTACATATTTTAATCGATTTTCAACCGGCTCACGGTGAATCGTTACATCCCTACAGCATACAGTTGCTGTGATGTGATGCATGAACAGGCTGGCATGTGTGATGTCATTATGTGTGCAGGAGCTGAAGGAGACTCGGCACAGGCATGAGAGTCGTCTGGTGGAGGTGGACTCTGGCCGTCAGATGGAGTTCGACTTTAAACTGGCTCAGGCTCTCGCTGACATGAGACAACAGCACGATCAGCAAGTCAAACTCTATAAAGACGAGATGGAACAGACATACATGGCCAAGGTGACACTCGCACTGCTGCGTGTCTGTGTGTGTGAAGACCGAGTGCTACGTTTCCTTCCTCTTTACCCGAACATCTCTGTGTGTGCGTTTCAGCTGGAGAATGTGCGTCTATCTTCAGAGATGAACTCGTCTTCAGCCAGTTTAGCTCGTGAGGAGCTCCATGAGTCCAAGCTGAGGGTTGAGAATCTGTCGTCTCAGCTGGCGAATCTTCAGAAAGAGGTACGGTCATTAACAACGAAAGACGTTTATGGGTATGCGCGTTCAGTATAAAAATGCATCTTCACATATTTGACATAATCTGTTGGGTATGGCGGGGTCGACACGCAATTTGATTGCGTCTGCACTATAAGCAATATATGTATATACTATGAGCAAGCGCACGTCAAAACGTTATTGTGGTAGTTTAATGCACTGATCGATCATACAGGAATCTGGAATTCGATCTCAAGAGATCCAACTGTATATACAGAGATTTACTGTCACTGCACGTTTGTGCCATACTCTTTTATACATTGTCTGTCATATATGATACAGCCTGGAAGATTAATAATGTTTTTGAAATAAGGTTCTCCGTATCAGGACTTCTCGGCATTTTCACAACATTCACTTCTTAAAACTGCCCATATTTAATACAAGTATAATTAAGTTATGAATAGCAAGTTTCTGCAAGTAGGCCTATCTTTAAAAAAAAAAAAAACTATATAAATTTAAAAAGGCAATATTCTTTGTAAAACAAAGTAAATCTAATGAAATTTTCCCCACACTCATTCTCAGAAACACTTAGGCCTGGTTTCACAGACAATGCTTAGCTTAAGCCAGGACTATGCCTTAATTCAATTAGGATATTTAAGTTGCTTTAATTAAAATGCCTTCTAGAAAAACATCACTGATGTGCATCTTGAGACGAAACCATGGCAATGACATATTTTAAGATGTGTCAGGGCAATTTGTTTTCTGTTAAGACAGCTCAAACTTTGACTTTAGTCTGGGACTAGTCTTAAGACTTGTCTGTGAAACCATTCATTAATTATTTATTTGTTTACTATTGCTAAAGGAAAGGGTTTTGAAAGGTAAATGAAAAGCAAAGTTGGATTTTCTCCACTTTTTTGCTGATCCGAAAAATGATCCGAATCGTGAGTCAAAATCCGTGATATGATCCAAACCATACGTTTTGTGATTTGCTGTTTAACCACTATTCTTTAGCTATGGGGAAGTGTAGGTTTAGTGATACCTGGCTTGAAAAAAAAATGTAAGGCTTGGCTAGCCAGTTGCTAACAAAATTTTTGAAGCATACTAGTGTGCAAGAAAGAAATTAATCTGGAAACGTTGGGTGTTTTTTTTTAATGTTGTAATACAGGTCTTTAATTGAATTCATAATGGTCTTAAAAAGTCTTAAATTTGACTCTGCGAAACCTGCAGAAACCCTCTTTGATTTGATTCAGTTCAGAGAGTCTAAAGTGTGAGTGATTCATTGGGAAATGATTCAGTTGGTAGTGGTTTTAAAGATGTAATGTGTGTTTGTTTTCTTTCTGTATCAGAATGACTTCAGTGCTGCTTTAAGGTCCTTTAAAGGAATAGTTCACTTTAGAATTAAAATTGTATGATTATTTATTCCCCTCTCGAGTTGTTCCCAATCTGTATACATTTCTTTGTTTGGTTGAACACAGAGAAACACATTTGGAAACCGTTCTTGGACCTGGTAGTCAAAAGTGCCCCAGAGCTTTTTACTGTTTTACTTTTTTCAAAATATCTTTTTCAGCTCAACCAAACAAAATAATGATAAAGTAATTTTTACTACTATGGTTAGGGTGAGTAAATAATCACAAAGTTTTAATTCTAAAGTGAACTATTCCTTTAAGTTGTTTATGATTGCAACAGCGTGTGAAAATGTGTTTTGTGGAAGGAAGTGGTGCATGCACTGATGTTCCTCTGTGGGTCAAAAATGAACTTTTGTTGCGGTTTTTAGGAGCTTTGCAAAGTGCTTCTTTTTTAAGTGACACCCATTTCCTTTGACTAATAGTAATTATTAACTTTCAATAGGGCTTTTCACACTTAACATTGTTAACCCCGGGTTATCCATAACCACGGATAAATGGAATCCTGGGTTATCTGTTTCACGTTTCACACTGCTTATACTTTACCAGGAGTAAAGAGATAATCCTGGGTATTCATTAACAGACGTTTCACACTGTACATTCCTAAACCTCGGGTTAACGTTCTTATTTGCATATTTGCGGTGTCACTGTCGCTGATTGGAGGAACAGCAGGCAACCTGTTCATATGCTTTCCGTCTTTTGACATTTCTTATTTTTGAAGTTACTATACTTCTCACCATGTTTACACAATGCGCGTTTCCTGTTACTGGAGTGACGTATCCCTCGCTGCTGATTGGCTGTCTGTTGCCATGTGTCCAGCAGCAACAAGCAAACACCGCTCCGTTTCACACTGAACAAACTTAGCACCGCAATGCGGGGTTACCATCACAAATGCGGTGCTAACCCTGCTCCGGAGCAGGGTTTCATAACCCCGGGTAAAATGCGGTGCTAACACCGCTTTCAAATTACAGGTGTGAAACGTTCGTTTACCCGGGGTTAAAAGCGGGGTTTAGAATGAAGATAACCCGGGGTTAAGCACAGTGTGAAAAGCTCTAATCAGTCAATGTTTAGTAAACTTGATTTTGTTAAAATTCAACAGACACTGTACTGGAATGACCACAATATGAACATTTGGAATGATGTCTTATGTGTGTACCAGACCAGACGTCAGTGTGAGATGCTTGTTGAATTATGGGATATCTTCTGGATTAAGTCTGGATAGTTATTTTCATCATAAGGCACTGTATGAGTTTGTGTCTGATCTGAATCCTTTGACAACAGCTGGTATAAAATCCATCATTCAGTCATTGATCATATGTGTGCTGAGCTGATTTCTTCACTCACGAACAGATAGCTCACTCAATGTTTGCTGTAGAGCTAGTGGAGGTATTACAATTCTTTCATTGAGGAAACTAATGTTAGTAAAGTGTTTTTTTCCCCAATGTCCATACAACTGAGTAGAGATGTAACGATTCACTCAACTTGCGATGCGATTCACGATACGATTCTACAATTGAAGCATGTTGTCAACTTCATGATGCCGGGACACTTTTGAAGTGTTCTGTCATTGATACTTGTGTAAGAGAGTACAGTGAGCTGTTCAGTGCACTCCAGACACTTCAAAATAAAAAAAAAACAGCAGCTTTACAGAAATTACATGTAAAATATAGTAGTAATAATAGATAAATTAAACCAAGACACACTACTGGTCAAAAGTTTAGGATCACTTGGTCATTCTTTATGTAAGGAATAATCCACGGCTAGCCGTGCATTAAAGGATTTTAATGCAGCACGACGTGGAGGCATAGAACCGCCCGACGCGATGCGCATTAAAATCCTTTAATGCTCGGCTAGCCGTGGATTATCCCGCTTATACCATGGTTATTTGACAAGTTAAAGCTGTTATTGATGTTTAGAGAGTAATTTTTCATCAGACAGGTGAAAATTTCAAATGATGCACTGTCCGTGCATTAAGTAAGGAATAATTGACGATGGGCCATTGAATTCTCAGAAAATAATGCACACCCTGAGGTGGTTTATTTATTGCTTGCATTCTTAATGCCATTCCAGCATCTAAGGCTATATTTATGGCGAGAACTAGTCACTCTATACACACACAAGTCGGGGGGACAATTTAAATTCCTCAATTAACCTATCGTGCATGTCTTTGGGCCGTGGGAGGAAACCGAAGTACCCGGAGTAAACCCACGCTGACACAGGGAGAACATGCAAACTCCACACAGAAAGGCCTCCTGTCCCAGCCGGGGCTCGAACCGGAGACCTTCTTGCTGTGAGGCAACAGTGCTAACCACTGTGCCGCCCCCCCTGAGGTGGTAATGCGGTCATGACGCGAAACAGAGTTACACCTCGGGGTGTGCATTATTTTCAGACAATTCCAAGGACCGAAGTCAAATATCCCCCTTATACCCCGGTTACCACATCACAAGTATTTTTACAGATGTTTTATCAAGACATTTGTTATGTTTGCCGTGCTTATAATGCTACTGTGAATGGGGGACTATTTTCTCATCCGAAGCCGTCGGTAAACAAAGACATAAACTACCGCAATCGGCACAAGTAGGATTGTCAAAATGTATAAATTACTGTTTGTATTTTATAGTTATAAGCATGATGTGAAAAAACAGAACAAGTAAGCTATTCAATCCATGTTTATTTATTTATTTAGCATTTATTCTTTCTTTGTATGAGGTGAAAAAGCGGAACATGTAGGCAGTATATATATTGCACTGTGTACAGTATAAATCCGTCATAGCAGTTAAACTTGGCGGAGTGATATGGAACTATAAATCGGTCGACAGATTTGGAACTACTTCATAGGTTTGCTTTTAAACCGAAAGTTAATGCACACCCGTAGAACGTTCCTCAGCCAATCAGAATGAAGCATTTAACAGCCCCGTGGTATAAAATGTATTTTGACTAAATGTTGTGACTGAAGATGCTAGTTCATTTTGAATTCTCATCCTTTACCTAGAATTTGCAAAATCATACACTTGACATTTTTATCATCCAGCTTCTTGAGGTGTTATCCTGGGAAGCTTTTTAAACCGTATTGAAGGAATTTCCATCTATGCTGGACTCTTATTGGCTGCTTTTTATTTATTTGGTCCAAGTAATCTATTTTAAAAGTCATTTTTTTAAATAAATATTGAGTTTTCTAATGAAAGAAATGAATATGTTGGCACAATAATTCTTTTGTCCACAAGTCATTTTAAACATTGAAGCCTACACCTTAAGATTAAAAGATCATTTTTTTTGTCTAGTGATCCTAATTTTTTGACCAGTATTGTATATAAATAAAATACATAATATTATTGCAGGTTCTTCTCTATGCAATGTACTAATCTGAAATAAGTACTGCATTGGATTGTAAGAAACTGTCAATTAGTAATTGAAGCATGTTCTTTATATTATTATAACATTATATTAACAACTGGTTTCTGTCATAAGATCAGCATCATCTGTGCGTGCGTGTGCTGATGTAAACGCAGTTGAGCTGGAGACCGTTAAAGAGGAGCTGAAAGTCTGATGATGATGATGTGTTTCAGGCTCGTGGTTGGCAGGATCGCATCAGGGAACTGGAAGACGCTTTGAATCGTGAGAAAAATTTGAGTCGCAGGTTACTGGCAGAGAAAGAGCGAGAGATCACAGACATCAGAGAGAAGATGCAGCAGCAGCTGGATGAGTATGAACAGCTGCTGGATGTGAAGCTGGCTCTGGACATGGAGATCAACGCTTACCGCAAACTACTGGAGGGAGAGGAGGAGAGGTGATACACACTTTCCTGCATATAACATTCCTTTTAACAAATTTAACAAAATCTATTTCCCTATTACATTTAATAGGCTCTATATGATAATCGTTTTCTCTATAATGTTAATCAAAGTCACTTAGTACAGCTGTGACATGTCATAGGAGAACTGGCCCTCCTGACTGAGACCGAGGTTTTTTCTCCATATATTTATCATTTGGAGTTTGGGTTCCTCGCCACAGGGCCGTGTCGGCTTGCTCACCGGGAGACTGCTTTTAGAGTTATTTTATTTTATTAAATTAATTTAAAGGTTTGGTAATTTTACCTTTTTTCTGTTGCTTTCTCCTGTAAAGCTGCTTTGCAAAAATACTCATTGTGAAAAGCGCTATATAAATAAAATTGAATTGAATTGAACACTTCACTTGTCATTCACACACACACACACACACACACACTAAACATAAACGTCTCTCATCTCTGTCTGTCTGTCAGGCTGAAACTGTCTCCCAGCCCCTCATCTCGCGTGACGGTGTCTCGCGCCTCCTCCAGTCGCAGCGTTCGCACCACACGTGGAAAGAGAAAACGTGTGGATGTGGAGGAGTCGGAGGCCAGCAGCAGCGTCAGCATCGCTCATTCAGCATCTGCCACCGGAAGCGTCTGCATCGATGAGCTTGACGTGGACGGCAAATTCATCCGCTTACACAACACCTCTGATCGGGTGCGTCATTATGTTCAGATTCACATGTAGGGTTGTCATGGTACCATAAACATATCTGACAATACAATACCAGTTGGACTATCATGATACCAAGTAGTGTCATGATGCTGTACCAATGTTTATAATTGAATTCTACAAAATGTTGTTAATGCACAGATCTAAATCAAACCATTTGTAAACTATAGTAATTGGATAAATTGTTGAAAAAATGTAGCGGCATCGCGGGTATTTTGAAGCTTTAGCATCACGATGCTACCGGTACACCGTGCAACCCTATTCACATGTGGATTATTCACTATTGTGTCGGCTGTAATTGAATTGATTTGATGTCACTGTTCCAGGATCAGCCCATGACAGGATATCAGCTCAGCAGAATCATCGCCGATGTTACGGTCACATACAAATTCACTGCCAAATACATCCTGAAAGCAGGACAGAAAGTGACGGTATGTTCTCATTTCATTTCTCCCGTGACGATGACAAGATGTGATTTTAGAAGATTTGTGGCTCTCCCAATGTTTCCACTGCTGTGTGGTGAAATGTGCGGCTGTTGTGTTGATTTTCATCCTCAGATCTGGGCGTCTGATGCGGGTGTGACATCCAATCCTCCTACTGATCTGATGTGGAAGAATCAGAAATCATGGGGAACTGGTGAGAACATTAAAGTGCTTCTGATCAGCTCAGACGGCGAGGTGAGACTCTTTCTTCAGTGCCGCTCGCGTGTGCGTGCGTCATTTGTCCAGGATCAGCTATGATGTGTGATTGTTTTACAGGAGGTGGCAGTGAGAAGCACAGTGTTCAAAATGGCAGCCGAGCCGGAGGAGGAGCATGATGATGATGATGATGATGAAGATGATGTCATTGAGGAGCGTCTCTTTCACCAGCAGGTTTGACAACAGAAATCAGTTTTTCACTCGTCTGTGTTGTTGTGTTTGCTGAAGGTTCTGAAGTGTGCTGTGTTTTTACAGGGATATCCACAAACGGCTAAGAGAGGCTGTCTGATCATGTGATGAATCGCTCGACCCGAGTGAAATCTTTTCCTTTTCTTACGTTTTGATTTTATGTTTGTGAATCCTTTTCTGTTTGAATTGTTGTGTATCGGTTTCGGTTAAATGAAGCAAATGTTTCTTTAGTTTAAGCGTGAGCGAGTACTTTTATAGACTCGTGCATGTCTGATTCTGTGACTAACACTTTTTTATCATGTTTATATTCATTTTATAAGCAGTGTTTTAGGTCTCTTTATGGCCAAACGGGTTTTATAATAGACAGTAGTTTTTAGTGAAAGCTCATTACAGATAATCAATTGTAGACATTTGCATGGCCGTTTGAAGTAAGTATTAATTTTATTTAAAGAAGATTCACTACACGATCCCAGATGGACCTGAGCGTCTCTTCAGCAGCAAACGACAGACGTGAAGCAGAAAGTGAACATTTCCAGCAGACACCTTAGTTAATAATGTTTATATAAACAGGTTTATGGTGTAATATTGGGTGTAAATGGCAGGCAGATGTCATTTCTGCAGAAGAGAATCAGGTTTGGGTTTTATTTTATAGCAGAGAGGATCACATTGATCTCTGAAATCTGATGCATTGAAGCTCATAAATCTCCTCAAGAGTTAGTACTGTATTATTTTTTTTAAATGGATCATATTGCTGAAATTGTATTCGTACGGCATCTTGTCATCTAACAAACTATAGCCTTACACTGTTTGATTAGTTTTTATTTGAAGAGTTGTGAATTGTCACCTGCATGCTTTATATCTGAAGGAATTCAATAAAATGTTGATTGAATGTTTTTTGTTGTGGTTTCGGTTTTATTAATGTACTTGTTAAACACGCTTTCTAATGTGTCAATGTTTTATTGGAAGCTACAGAAAATGAAAGATGTCACTGTGACTGATTTACTGGAAGATGTCAGCAGATGTTTGATGTAACTACACACACATTTAACGAATACATACCCAGAACATAACAGACAGGCTGTGATGTACATACACTCGTGTGCGTTCCTTGGTTGCAACTCTTGAAGATACACGAGTGTTTAGTTAGATCAGTCAAACATAACATCAACCAAAAATCTAATCACTAGCAGTGTGTCCTGTGATGATTCACCACAAGAACACAATCCTGAAAGAAAAAAGAAAACCTGACAGACTGACTGAACCTCATGAACGCCCTTTAATTCATTTTCTCATTAGAATGCTGTGGATTTGTTTTTCTAGACAGACAGTGATTGTGAAGGATGAACACTTGATTTCTCTAGAGCTCTTTCCAGAAAACTTGTGTTGACGCGATGCATCATGAGAAACTGTCCGTTGAAATGAAACACAGGAATGTCGTTTCTGTATCTGTCCATCCAGACGCTGTTCTCCGGCAAACTGATGTCAACCTCCTGCAACTCAAACTGAAAACAAACAAACATCAACCAAAGAGAAACAAACATCAAACAAAGTACAGATGGGATTCTCTCACCCTGTGCTTATACGGCTCAAGTATTTCCTTCGCTTCATCACACAGAGGACACGGATGCTGAAAACAGACACACGTGCGTTTATGCTACACAACGAGAGAGAGAGAATGATGACGACTACTGTCACATCTCAATGCCCAGCTGAACGTGTCGTGTACCTTAGTGAAGAGAGTGAGGACGGGCAGCTGAGTTCTGCTCTTTACATGTCTCATACGCATGTGA